>VZTJ01000744.1:1193154-1268977 GCA_013397795.1 Orthonyx spaldingii
AGAGGAATGGCTGAGAAAATGTGAAACAAGTGAAAAAATCCTTTTTTCTTCATGTTGAAAAAAAGAAAGTTAAGTCCCAGGAAGAGCTAGACCCTTTCTCTAACAGCACAAGTGTCTCTTGTAAAGAAGTTGCCTGCAGGTGTGATGGTCCCTGCAAAAAGAAATTAATGGTGTATATGGATGAAGAACCCCAAGAGATGGAGGGGAAAACAGTTGCTATAAATAATATTTTTGTTGCTCTTTTCACTTGAACTGCACAAAATCAGTGACTTATCATTACAAAGAAGTGTTTTCCCCTTGCGCTGTGATAAAAAGTTGCAGAGTTACCTTGACATGGTGCTAAGATGTTCCCTGCTGATTTCTTTTTCTGCCATGGTTGACATTACTTCCTGCCATTCCACACTAGAAAGACTTAAACAGACAAGGACAACACCTCAGTGAAATGTTCATAGGTCATGTGTCACTTCAGAAAATATCTACAAAATGTATTTGAATAGACATAAATAAGAAACAGTTAGGACTGAATTGGAGTATGAGGTCTCCCCGTTTTCCTCAGTGTCAATTTTAGCAGCAGAAAGATGAGATTATGCTGAATCACAATCACAGTGTAGCCACTCAGGAATTCCCAACCATCAGATCATTCTGTCAAAGTGCAGTACCATGAGCCTTCATAAGTAATCCAAACTCACTCCACCAACTGCCAACTACAAACTTCCAGCATATGAGTCCAGCACTAAAAACTCAGTGTAACACTACTGCTTGTAGCAACCCCCTGGAGCCTGGCATCCTGTGATGTAATCCCACTTCTGTTGCCCATAGAAAAGTAGACTCCATTACGTGCCTGTTTGTGTATGGGTACTTTGATAAAACTGACAAATACTGGGCATTTACCCTTGTTCTGAGTATTTGAATATAGGACTGTGTACGTGTGGTGATTGCTTCGAGTAAAAGCAGACAAGAACATTAGTATAAGTCAGTACTGTTGTTCTCTGACACATAAATGTGCTTCTTTGGAAATATAAAAAATATTATTGCATTTTAATGAGACAATAAAGAACTGAACTGCAATGTAGAAAAGCTATCAAAAGCAAAGAGACTGAAAAAAACCCAAGAAGATATGAAGAATGATACTTTAGTATGAAAAAAAATCCTAAAAATGAAGAAAAAAATATGAAAGGAATGTGTTTATTAGAAGGTCAGCAGCAGTCAAAATAAAAGCTAGATACAGAAATAGAGAGAAAGTTCAGGAGGAGATAGTCTTTCAGGAAAGTAAATTTGTGTATCTTATAGCATATATAAAAACTATACAAACTATTCACAGATTTGCATAACTGACTAGCCAGGACAGCACTTTATCATTCTGGTAGAAATACTGCTTCTGGTTAACACCATATGTTGAGAAACACTCTGAATTGTAAAACAAGAAAGGGATAAAAATTAGACCTGAATTTCAAGAAATTCTGAACATGCTTCAGTTAGATTCAAATGGGGAAAAAGCTGTTCAGATTTCGTCTTACAACATGCTTGCATTTCTCCATGTTTTCCATATGGTCATCTATCTTGTTGATATTGTTTCTTATTCTTGGTAGATAAGTCAAATATTTTAAAAATAAGAAGCAAAATAAAATAAATAGTGGTGTATATAAAATAATAGTAACACTAACATATAAAATAGAAATGAAGTTATTTCATAATTAAGAAGACACTATTCATGGTCATGACATATGAAATAGCTCCTGTGGATACACAAATGCACTTATATCTGTTTTAGGGAAAGTACTTTATCATAAAAACAGAACAGATGTAAAGAAAATAAGATGTCTGTGCAAAAAGATATCTCTGTACTGCTGTGTTTTCAACCAACAAGTAAGATATATGTAACAAAGGAGAGCATTTTGATCTGTTCAGATTATTGTTCCTCTTGCCAGAGACAGTTCCTATCATAAGCAACATCTTTAGAGAGTTGATGTGATTTTTACCTCCATATAGAGTTTTCTTTTTCCCATCTATAAAAAAAGCACATTAAAAATAAAATAAAACACATCAGTTCTGCAGCTGCACACTAAATAACAGGCTAAATGGCTTTAATTTAGGTGACAAATTGGTATAATAATGTAATGTCACCCTCTGAGACTGCCTCACTGAACAACTGACCCTTTGAAAAAGAAGAAGATATAATCACTTTTTTCTTTGGAAATCTCTCAAAACTTTTGTTGAACTTTATTCCTTTCACTTCTTTGCTGTTAGCATCTCAGTAGAGTAACAATGAGCCCAATATCACATCTCTCACTACTAAGAGAGCTTTAACATTACATCAGTGGAGAAAAAGGCTCAATGCAGAAACCTGCAGATGCTTCTAAATATTAAACACTTTGTAACATGGTGATGGCAAACAGAAGCAAATGGACTCTGGTGTCCCCCATTCCAGCAAATGTTATCTGAGTTTTTGCCTCTGATACTCCTTCTAATTACAATTCTTTTTTGTTCATCAGTGAATGAAATATAAATGAAATAAAAAACAATGCAATGGCTGATCAAATTTACCTGGCTTAATGTAGAATACCTTCCCAAGAAGACTGGGCCAACCACCTCTTTTTTGGCATCTTTAATAGGCTGTTTTTGCTCTTTGATGCAGTGGCCAAAATATAATGAGGATATAGAATATCCTACAAAAATGGGAGCAAGATCCCATCTGAATTACAAGCTAGTATGTCAAATGTTGATTATGGGGCTACTACTCGGCTTTAAAGAAGTGCAATCAAGGCATTATCTGTGAATAAAAGAATGTATATTACTTTCAAAATTGAATGTGATTTAATTACATTCTATCCCATTTTCAATTCTTTGTTGTTAGTTTTAGTTAAAGGCTTTGAATTTCTGTTCTTACACTGCTGCTCTCTACCACCTAAATGATCATGATTTTAAGTAAATATGAATGCAGAGAAAAGGGGAAAAGCTAAAAATAATTTGCTCAGCACCTCACTACCCTTTGACATACCTATGAAGAAATTCTCTTTCAAAATGAACACTGATTATATCACTACTCATTTTGAAAGGAATTTGACATACTGTTGATCTATGTAAATGCTTTGTCATATCTTTCCTTTTGAAACAGTGTTTTCATGATCAGCCCATGAGGGAGAAGTTTCACCACCATATCTGACAGAGTGGCCAGGGAAACTTTCCATCCCATGTGGGTGTCTCTCAATCCCACTAATCCACATAGGCTCGGAGATGCCTGATTCTCCCTGACTTACTCAGAAATTGTTTTCAGGCAGGGAATTTATTGAGATATGCCTCATTTAGCATCTACAAAGAACACAGCATCTTGCAAAGACTATGTGCCGTACTATTCTGATTAACTTTGTGTATTACACTGCACATGAGAATGTGATGTGGTCCATGAAAATTAACAGAGCTAGCAAGAATAAATCCCAGCATACCCTCTTCTGTTACCACATCTACTCACATAAACCAGGAGAAGCTGGTCCTCCACATTTTTTCCACCTGCTGACTGTATCAATCAAGTGTTCATTCCCAGTGTGTAGAGGAGAACTGATGCTATCACAAAGAGCTAGTTTTGCAAAAGACAAATTCACAAGAGGTAAAGACATGTTATTTGCAGAATTTCAGAAGCCTTACTTGAGCATAATGTGGTTTACAGGTTTTTGGGTTTGGACTGGTTTGGGGTTTTTTTTTTTTCTAATTTCACTTATGACTTTGAACTAAGAAAGAAAAATCGTCTAAGCAAATGACAAGAAAAAGTGCTTAAGGCAATGGTTTTGTTGACAAAAATATTTTTATTAAGACTTTCTTAGGTGTCTTCCTTGTGAAGAGTGTGCACATGTCTGCTTTTATAATATGAAGCCTTTACTTTGGCAAAATCACCAGTTTTCAGGAAAAAAAATAAGGATTAGTCAGCCTTTAATGTTGGCACTGGGAAAAAAATTAAGTGGTGAATAGAGATTACCACTTATAATATGTTTTCCCTTTGGTGTCAATTATTTCAAATCCAGGTTTCAGTTATTTCTATAGAAGTGTGGTAGTCATTTAGACCATGAATACCCTTAAAAAGATCAAAGACTACCAGAAGATTGATACATGCTGCAAAAATATATTCTTTTGCTTTCACTTAGACTTCACAGACTCTTAAAGCTAAAAATCAGCAGAAGCCCATCCTGGCATAAAAAAGTGAACACTTTTGTGTCTTTAACTCTTTGGATTTTAGATTAGAGCAGAATCACTGCAAGGTAGAATAAACCTCCTACAGGTAAGAAGCCTGAGAACATAGGTGTCCATCCTATTTTTAGACAACAAATGTAAACCTAATAATATACTGAAATGATATTTGGCTCACCAATGGGGATAAAAGAGGTTGTTTAAGCCCTGTCCTCTGATGGTATCTGAGATTTTCTTCTGAGCCTTCAGAAAACCCAAGTCCTTGAAGATTAGTCTTATGACAAAAATCCATCCTGTCTTAGTGCAGAATAAGCACAGCAATGGTCAAAACTCCAGCAACCACCATTGTCATCAACGTTACCTGTTACATTTTAATGGTGATACTCAGCATCCTCTGTTTCTGAAGTCTACAAATTGTCTGTTTGAATGCTTCAAAATTAGCAATCACTTTTAAAGGGCTGGCTGCATTTTGTATGCATCAGCTGCATGCTGGCTACCTGTTGTCTCTGTATCAAGGATTCTATAGCCCAGTGCATGGATAAAACTGTTTAGGTACATAATATGCTGGATGATGATACATCTATAGGCTGCAGAACAGTTTCAGAGAGAAGCAGAAAAGAAAGGCAGCATGGATGAAATGTACTCATACAAGATTAAATAGCTGAGAAGAGATTGCTTGACACAGGAAGAAAGAGAACAGATCAAGTAAGGCTCAACATGTGCTGTACAGGGAAAAGATGCTACTGTGTTCTGAAAAAGCAAGAATGTGCAAATCTTGAGATCTTTGAATCCTCGTGATCCTGTTTTCTGAGAAAATTTTAAATAGAACTTGTAAACAGCAGAAATTACTGTAAAATGTTTCATTTAATAAGTTGAAATATATTTTATGGATAAGTGGTAGGTAAGTTTAATGTTTTCTTTTTGTATGAATCTACCACTGCAGTTGTTGAACAGATGATACTTAATCATACCCTGAAATTGCTTATTACTTCCAAAGGGGATAGTACACTATATTCTATTTCCTTCCTTCACAAATATCTTTGATACATATAATTTTTACTGCAAGATTCAAGAATCTGTATAGTTAATTCTGATATACTGGACCAGCTACTGCATGTTGCTGCTCTCAGTCTTGCAAAATCCTTTTAATCCAGCGTTTCTAGAAGCTTGATCATATACTGAATTGTTGTTCCACAAGAAATCTCAGCATTTTAAAACATTATCTGATTTAGGAGAGGAAGTTTGTAGAATCCCAGAAGATAAGGGGATATCTCAAACACTGATAGCCAGATGACTGTGGAGCCAACGAAGGATTGTTGGTAATAACAGACGAGTATTACTAGTAATAACACAACATGAGAAAGACCAAGATGTGTCAGGAGAGGAGGGCTATAAGGAGGTAGGGAAGCATTTTTCCAGGACAAACATCCTTGTTCTAGTCCTTGGAGATGAGTACAGCACAGTACAGCACAAGCACAGGAATGAAGCCAAGAAGTGAGCATGGACTGTAGGAGGGATGAAGACAACCAAAGACCCCTGAAGACCTCTGAGACATTTCCAGAAGGGTCTGAAAGAACAGACTGTCAACGATAACTAATTTGCATAGGAAATGAGAAACTTATATTCAGGATAGGGGAAACTTATCTATAAGTGGGTACCCCCAATTAGCCTTGGTTTGTGCACCCGAAGATCCTGGACATCCTGTCCCTGGATCAGTACTGGAAGTAGAACTGGTGATCTCTTTTTCTTTTCCTTTTCCTTTTCTTTTTTCTTTTTTTTTTTTCTTTTTCTTCTTTTTCTCTTTCTTTTTCTCTTTTTCTCTTTCTCTTTCTTTTTCTCTTTCTCTTTCTTTTTCTCTTTTTCTCTTTCTCTTTTTCTTTTTTTTTTTAATATGTTCATTTAAAAGCTTTGAGGTAAGTGATAAATATGTCAGAAAATTTGTACTCAGACTGAGAACTGATTTTCTTCCTGGATGCAGAAAAAACAAGTGTGTATCAGCACACAATAGGTTGTCTGGGAAACCTAGCTAAGCTAACGGAGGATCAGTTTCAAACCCTTATTTAATCATTCTATACCAGCACAATATCAAGCAGAACTTTAATCATCTACCTCGCTAACCAGTGCACAGCCCCCAGGGTGTCTCACTCTGCCAAATGACACATCTCCATGTTTTACTTTGCCTCTGATATAATCTGAATTTGTCTTCTGACCAGCTTTGTCTAATCTTACTGGCACTTCTTTAAAGAACTCATTTAGAAAGTTTAGCTGTTTATGAAGAAAAATATAGGGGGAAGAAACCAGGCAGATTTTCCCTGAACACAGCTTGCAAATTTTGAGTACGGAATTTTATAATAGTGCAAAAGAAACTCCTACTCTCTCAGCATGCCTCTATTCAAGAACATCTTCCTACAAAATCTGTCATCTGAAGAGCAAAAATATGAAAACACTTTAAGAAAGATCTCATTTAAACTATATTAGAAGATGTTAAACTGAATTTGTTTTTCCCAGCTTCATTTATCTAAAAAAAAATTCTGAACAACAACACTCTGGGCTCTTTCTATAATAAAGAATCACAGAGTCACAGAATCATCTAGGTTAGAAAAGGCCTTTGAGATCATCAAGTCCAACCTATGACCTAACACCATCTTGTTGAGTAGACCATGGCACTGAGTACCACATCCAATTTGTATGAAACACCTCCAGGGATGGTGACTCCACCACATCCCTGGGCAGTTCATTCCAATGCCCAATCTCTCTTCTGTGAAGAACATCTTCCTAATGTCCACGCTAAACCACCCTGGTGCAGCTTAAGACTGTCCTCTTGTCCTATCAGTGGATGCCTGGAAGAAGAGGCTGACCCCCACCTGGCTACAATCTCCTTTCAGGCAGTTGTAGAGAGTGATAAGGTCATCCCTGAGTCTCCTTTCTTCCAGGCTAAACAACTCCAGCTTCCTCAGCTTCTCCTTATAGGAGAGTGACTCACCTTGTGTCCCACAAACACCTTCAGTTGGAAATGTTTGAGTTTTGTTGAGTTGTGTGCTATCTTATATTAACAGTATATTTTCTGCATGCAACAAAAATCTATAGGGAAGACTGTGACTGCTAAGGCATAATTGTCTGCATTTTTCTGAAAGTAATGAAGCTCAGCAACATTCCTGAAAAGAATGACAGGTAATACACTCAGATTATCTTTATATAACGTCCAAACCCCAAGATGTGATTTCTCCAGTGAGAATCCAGTGATTGTCACAAAGGTCTTCTAAGGGGCATGCATTTGTAAAAGCATTTCACTTTCCTGTTTGAACTGCTTCCTGAGTTGTCCATGTATATAATTAATGATAAAAATATATCCTGCAGAAAATAATTTTATAATAAAGTCAACAGAACATAAATATATTTACAAAATATAAAGACACACACTGTTGAATCCAACAGACATCTAAGAAACTTTGAAAGTTAAGGAAACCCTTAACTATTTCTGTCCTGAGTCACAATGCGTGATACAGATGACTGAGGAAAGTGACTTTCTGAAGGATCATATCAATGTTGTTTATCCTACTCAATGTGTCCAAAATTCATTTCATAATCAGGCTGAACCTCATCTTTATGACGTCACAAGCATAAAGATCTTTCCCATTAGGGAGTCAAGGCAAGTGCTTCTGCATTGTTTTCACCATGCTTTTGAAAATCTCATTAAATTAGATAGACGACATTCAATACCCTGGAGGAGATAGCACCTTGAAGCACTGACTCACTAAGGAATCCCTATGCAAAAATGTCATTAGTTTCCATCTCTTCCAGATATTCCTCTTAGCCAACAGAACAAGTACAGTTATCAATTTCCTAACATCATTCAGAAACATTAATTCACCCTCTTTTCCCACTATACACATATAATTATTACACACATAAAGTTCTATGATAGTAGATTTCAAAGGCTTAGACTTGATGTAGGAATTCTACATAGATGTTTTCAATAATTGTACAGATTATAGCAGTAGTGAAGAATATGTGACAAGTTGGCCTACTGCTATCTCTGCTTTCAGCATTTCCTGTGTCTGGCTAAGCTAGCTTCAAATAGGCATTTTGGTGTCTAGTAAGCTCTACTTATACTCTTATTTAGAAGTAAAACCCAATCAAGTGTGGAAACTTTGAGCTATATTTACCATTTGGTCACTTTACAGACATTAAAAAGAAAAATAGCCTTTTATTTTATCATGGACTTTTATGTTCTGAATTAAATGGGTCACCGACCAGGTCCTTCCATAGATGCATAATCCAGACAAAATGCTTCCTTTTGCCATGTTTTTAGCCCAGAGGTCTACTTGTTAGTCCCAGAAACACAGTTAACAGATATTTCCATGATCTAAAACTTTTTGCTGTGTGTGACTTGCTACTTAACACCAAAGTGGCAAAGTTTGCAAGATACCCACTATTGAATCTGACCTAATTCTGGTGCCTTCCTGGCTGTACAAATTTCTTCCAAGCTGAAAACTGATGCCCAAAAAGATGCCTAAAATAATCTTGATTGTCTAACACTTATGCATAGGTAATTCAAATAAGTATTTTCCCCAAAATAAATTTCCTGCAGACACTTATTCTTTTAAAGACCTGCAAAGAAGGTATGACGTGTTTTGCTCAACCAAATCAGTGGGAAATAGCTGAAACCCTGCTTCTGTAGCACTGTGGTTGTTCAGATCTTGCTTCTGTTCTTATCTTGAAGCTTTTTACTGTCACCTTGTGAAAAGACTCTCACTAGAGAGTCAGAGTATGAAAGCTTTCCAGCAGCTGCAATAGCAACAGGATTAAGCCATGATTAACTTCTGTAGGATATGGGTCAAAGCTTGGATAAAGACTAAGAAATGGACCTGTGTTTGTTCCATAAATCTAACATACTACAACTCAGACTTCTTATTGCCGTGGACAGACTACTGATTCATATGGCTTATTCTCATGGAGCTATAATATTTATGAATCACATGTTTGTGTGAACTTTCAAACACATCAATACAGATCAGAAAACTACAGTTGCAAGCAGCTATACTATCATGTACCTGTCAACTCCTGAGCACTCTATTTCATTAGTTATATATTTTTATATTTTGTCCTTGCACTGAATGCTCAAAGATATTCTCTCTATTTAATCTGCTCTTGAAAAATGATCTGTGCCTGACAGCTTGCCCATAAGCCCAGTTATGATTATGCATTGACTTTAATGATGAATAAACTATAAAAATGCTAAGATAAGCATGGAAAAACTTACTTTCAACAAGTTTCAACATTCTTCCTTATAATAAATTGCATATGTCTCATACTTGCTGAAGCTGAAATTCTGAGTATTAGGACAAGTTAATAATGCAAAACATGAATCTAAAAGCTATGTCTGTTCTTTTAGTACTGAAGAAGACGAGATCTCGCAAAGCATCATGCAGCAGAAGATAGAGGAATCATTTGCACTAATGTTTGCTGTTAGAGCTTATATAACCTTTCCCTTTTTTTTTAATTAACATGTACATTTCTTAATGCCTACAGAGAATGCAGCTGCAAACCCACTCCTCTGCCTGGCTACCAGGACTGGCTTCTGACCACCACATCAGAACACACATAAAGAAAGGAAAAAGTCAGTTGAGTGGAATAGTTTAATAAACTATATAGGTGTGTTAGATCGTGCCTTTATTTTCTTTCCTTAAACTTTTTGGTTTTTAAAGATATTTTGGTGTAATAGAATAAATTAACACAAGATAATTTGCATTTTCCTGACTCTGTAGATATTCCTCAGTGCTGTCATGTCACTCCTATCTTGTTCCTATTCTCTGCTAAAGCAGAGGATACCAGGTACAAGTAAATTTAACCAAACTGAAGTTAATGAGCTTCCAACTGACTCTCACATAGTTGGGAAGTCTCACTTGAAGCATTATTTTTGTTGCATACAACATGGCAAAAAAAGATAAAACTATTACATTGATCTTCACTGCCGATGTTTGATTTGCCAGATGATTTTGAATACCTATTTAATATTATAAATAGATTACTAATCTGGAATAATTTTGTTTTATATGGCTTTAGAAACAGTTTTCCAAAAACTGTGTTCCCAACACATTGCTGTTCTGGCAGCTTGTGGCAGTGCATACCATTGCAGTAAGCAGACATAATTATTTTATACATTATTGATTCTTTCTGTGAATCGAGGCCGTAACCTCATCTCTGATTTTCCAAAACACAAGAGACCCCAAAAGAAGCTTGTTTAGCAAGTAATATTAGCATTTTCTGTTTGCCAGTCCCTGAAAAGGAACATGTCCAGTCACTCGTACCCACAAAGCAAATGTTAAAAAAATGTTAGGAGATCACTTCAGGTACCATATTCAGATAGCCCTGCACATGTTTAAACAGAAATAGGGTAGGTTTGCATTAGATAAAAGAAAATAATTCTTTACTGTGAGGGTGGTGAGATACTGGAACAGGTTGCCCAGAGAAGTTGTGGATGCCCCATCTCTGGAAGTGTTCAAGGCAAGGCTGGATGGAGCTTTGAGGAAGATGTTCTAGTGTAAGGTGTCTCTGCTCATGTGAAGAGGGTGGAACGAGATGATTTTTAAGGTCCTTCCAACCCAAACCATTTTATGATTCTGTGACTCTATGATAATAAGATTATTTATAAAGGTGCTAGGGGAGTGCTGTGTTTTTTCCTTTTAACAAGTTGAAACAAACCTAAGATTTCCTGTAGTCACCAAACCACTGTGGCATGGCAATAAAGCCTGTCAACATACCATGCCTGACAGGGGGTGAAATTTTCCTATAGTGTTGTTTCCAAACACAAGGACCATCTAATGCTGTAGTTGTTTCTAAAAAAAAAATGAAAATCTAATCATATCAGATTTATTCTTGCTGCCGTTGAAAATAATAACAGAGGGATTGACCATTGTACACATCTTCAATATCTAACTACTATTTTTCTTTCTCTAGATATAGCAACAGTAAACTTTGCTTCCAAATCTGAAGCCTATAAAGCAACAGCAACCCTGAAAATTCTTTCTTGAGTCCCCAGGCTATACTATCTGATACTAAAGCTGCTTGAAATTGTTTGCCAGAGATGAGAGCTATGGTTGTGTTGATGATCCCTGCCTTCGAAAGCTTTTCAAGATAACAGTCAAGTTCAACTTTTTCTAAGTCTGTCTGAACTTTGGGTATAATCTCTTTAAAGCTCCAGCTAAGCTCACCAAGCTTTGCTGGGTTTTCCTTCCCACAACATTTTTTTCTTACATTTGAAAAGCTTCAACAGCCTATCAAGGAGGTTGTGAAGAACCTTTTTTACTTCAGATTCTCCTCTGACAGAGAAAAGAGCCAAGGAACTCTACAAACCATTTAAAAAAGAGAAAAGTATGCAAGTCTGAAAAATGTTTTGAACATTTTCCCACTGCAAACTCTGTGCCACTCTGGCAGGTTTTGCTGTTTTGCCACACATAGGTCTGAATGGGCTGGCCCAGGCGGGCATTAGTATTCCAGTTAGAGAAGTAAATTCAAACCTAGATCAGTGTTTTGAATTGTGTCTGACATCTAAGTTCACTATGATTTTAACTCACCTTTATGTTTTAAACAGGAAGCTGAGATGAAAAAAGGATCTATGTCTTCTCTGTACTGGCATGGTTTTAAAGACTATCTCCATCCAGAAAAAAATATCTAGTACATGTCTGGATACAACATCTGGACATTGGCAAATAGCCTGCTCTCATTTGGGACACTGGTGTGTTATGCCAGCCAGTCCTGCAGACTGTGCTTGAGACCCAGCAGAGATGGCCCATGAGACTCAAAGGTGTGAAGTTTTATATCGATGTGTTCTGGCACCACCACTATTATTTCTCTAGTCTAAATTGAGGATAAAGGTATCAATTCAATTTTTAAAGTAGTAAGGTTCTTACTGACAACAGCTGTGGCTCAGGAAAACGGTCCTACAGTTTATATTAATGTCTGTGTAAGCAATGGGCCAGGAAAAATATGGAAATTTGGCTTTTCTGTGGTTTTGCCCAAGCCATAATGGCAATAAAAGTCTGATTTGCTCCCAAGCTGAATTACTGCTTAGAAACTGAGAGGTGACATGTAAATGGCACAGGTGAATTCAAAGTATGTCTTTCTGTTTCACTGGAATAGAAGAAAGAGGTAAAGTGGGGAAGTGGTCAGGAATTGAACATGCATTTGGTATAGAATGAGGCTGAATTTTTGTATATGTTTACAATATGGGTACTACAATGGGATTTTAAGGTCTTTTCCCCTTATATTTTTCAGTATTCTTGAACAACTGATGAAAAATGTATGAATGCATTTGGACTTTTTCAGGTACAAGCCACGTTTTGTGCTGTACAGCAGAATTGCCAGAAGTATGTCATGAATTCCATATGGAAAGCAGATATTCAGTGTTGAAGGCATGACTGAAATGTTAAAGGTGTTTCAGTCATGAAACACCTTATACATTTACTCTAGAAAAACACTGCTTCTAATTCTAAGGAACTAACTAGGACAAAATTTGAATCCTCTTTTAATTTCCATCCCCTTAACTCCACACCTTTTATGTCATGTGGATGAAATAGAAAAATATAAAGACAGTGAGAAGAAACATGCCTTTGTAACCATAAAGAATTCTTGGACAAGGTATGGACCACACACCTATCACTGGCAGTGCCCATAATCTGCTAAACCACTCCTAATGCATTCAAAACTATTGTTTACGAATCTTATCAATATATCCTCAGAGAGTGTTCAAACATTTCCAACTTGTTTAATTAATGAAGAAACTATGCTTTAAATACACATTTTTTTCTGCCGAGTCTAGCATGGCTAACATAGTTCAAACTCACCATTTCCTTCCCAGGAGGTATAAATGCCAGAAAAATAGTACTATTCTCTGGGAGTTATATACAATATTGCAATGCATGCTTAACTCCCAAGTCTTAAGAAAAACTGAACAAACCAAAAAAGCCATTCTAAGCAAATATACCTAATACAATGCTAATAGCATTGAGTTTTACTTTAGGTAGCATGGGTCATAAAAACTGTATTAAAATATTTGTATTTTTGTAAAAGCTTTTTCACCTGGATCATAATGATACACATTCCTTAGTTATTATTTTTTCATATAAACTTATGTATTTTTTGAAATGTAATGATAGTTTATGGTATTCATCACCATTCTAGAGGGAAAACAAATGTCACTAAAAAAACGGTTTATATGAATTCAGAAAGGGTAATAAATTAAAACCTAAATTTCCTAGGACCTTTGCCTTTACCTTAACAAGGTAATGTCAAAGAAAATTGTTAAGATTCAACAAGGAATTTGAGGGATGTATGAAATCAGAAAAAAAAAACCAAACAAACAAAAAAAAAAAAAAAAAAAAAAAAAAAAAAAAAAAAAAAAAAAAAAAAAAAAAAAAAAAAAAAAAAAAAAAAAAAAAAAAAAAAAAAAAAAAAAAAAAAAAAAAAAAAAAAAAAAAAAAAAAAAAAAAAAAAAAAAAAAAAAAAAAAAAAAAAAAAAAAAAAAAAAAAAAAAAAAAAAAAAAAAAAAAAAAAAAAAAAAAAAAAAAAAAAAAAAAAAAAAAAAAAAAAAAAAAAAAAAAAAAAAAAAAAAAAAAAAAAAAAAAAAAAAAAAAAAAAAAAAAAAAAAAAAAAAAAAAAAAAAAAAAAAAAAAAAAAAAAAAAAAAAAAAAAAAAAAAAAAAAAAAAAAAAAAAAAAAAAAAAAAAAAAAAAAAAAAAAAAAAAAAAAAAAAAAAAAAAAAAAAAAAAAAAAAAAAAAAAAAAAAAAAAAAAAAAAAAAAAAAAAAAAAAAAAAAAAAAAAAAAAAAAAAAAAAAAAAAAAAAAAAAAAAAAAAAAAAAAAAAAAAAAAAAAAAAAAAAAAAAAAAAAAAAAAAAAAAAAAAAAAAAAAAAAAAAAAAAAAAAAAAAAACAACCAAAAAAAACCAAACAGGAAAAAAAAAAAAGAAAAGAAAGAAAAAAGAAAAGGTTTCCAAAAATTTTAAACCACAATGGATTAACATTTTGGCTTTTCTTCTGTTTTTGTTTTCAGCCATTAACTGTTCATTAAGGCCAGGGCCTGAAATAGATTGAGGCAAAATGCTAGTTTGTTGCTGTGCTGAGAGGTAGTCCACTGATTTATGGATATAAGCTGTGAAATTTGACTTTTGAACATGAAAGGAAGACAGCACATATCTATTTTCTTCTGAGGCCATGTGTGCAACCAAAAACAATAGTAATTATAGTTATGCCAATAGAATTACAGTAACAAACCACTATGCTAGAGACATAGTTCACCTCGGAAATGTTCTTTTATAGATTGAGCTAGCATCAATTTACTGGGAAATAAACAACCATCACACACACAAGAAGAATATTTTGCTTATACAACCATTTTTATACAAATACTTTTACCAATGTGACTATACCAGAAAGTGGTAACAGGGGAAACCATAGTAAGTGGCACATAACAGAAAATCTCTGCTCTATACCAAGCCTGATATGAAATATTGCATTTTAGACTTTGCTACAAAAGTAAAAGAATTTGCAGTGAGGATAATTTGGGATATCCAAATAAGCTTACACTGTAACTTGGGAGATAATTCACATGGCTGTGCTATTTCATTCATATCACTTCCATAATTATTGTCATGTTTAGTGGAAAAATAAGTAATTTTTTATTTTTTGTTTGTTTGTATCATTTCATCTACCTTAACATATAGTTTTAGTCATAAGAAAGGCAAATATGATAAATGTTTCAATGACCCTTAATTTTTTTTGGTTTTTTAATATTGAATAGGACCTGTATATATGTTATTTAATGCTGGTTTACAACTGCAATTTTCTTTGTTTTGCATAAAGTAACATATTTGCTATTTCCTTATTAGCATGATTTTAGTTTCTCTTTTTTATTTCTTTTTTTTAATGAGTAAACAATAACGATTAAATTAGAAATACTGTCAGAAATAATGAAATGTGAAGGAAAAGTGCAGTGTGGTATATTTCTAATCTCTTAGGAAACAAATGTTTTTATTTATGAAAACAAACAAACAAACAAACTAAGCATTCTAAATTTAATTTTAAATTCAAAATATGCTTCATGATCTGGCCTGAAGGAGACTTTAAAATCCAGACAGGAATATTTCAGATTCATTTGTTGATGTGGCAACCCTGACACACAAGAAATTTGATTGAGTCATGTACATTTGTACATAGATGCATATATACAAAAATATTATTTTTCTTTTCTAAAATTCTACTTCACAATGACTTATAGGTGTGAGATATTTCATGAAAATTAAAGAGGAACAATAAATTAATACAGTGAAAAAGCAATTCTGATTAACAGAATTATCTTCTTATATAACACATATTATGAAATAGCTTGCTACAAGATCAGTAACATAGTAAAATTCAGAAATAACTGGAATCTTATGTAAACAATAAGCATATCATCTCCTACTACACAGTGCTAACAGAAAATTGAGAAAAGCCTGCATCACTACTCTGGTACAATCTGTCTCCCATCTTTAACCTTAAACTGAGACAAATCATTATACTGAAAGGAATCCTCGCCAGTCCACCCAGACTGTATTAGCAGGAGAAGGAAGACATCTAAAAAGAAAGCATTCAAAGAAGAGAACAAGATCCTACTTTAAAAGGTTCAGCTACAAAGCATCCCTGAAACATACCACAAAATTTGTTCAGAGATTGTGGTTAAGAGCTGAAGAATGCTGGGTGGCTGTGGTGGTAATGTGAATATTGATAAAAGTGACTTTGATGCAAAAGAAACCCTGAAAATGATACTGCCTAGATTTTCACTTACTCAAGTCTGTCTATGTTCTCCTTTGAAACATTGTTTCGAAGCTCACGGTAGTACTTGAATGTTTCCCATTCTGGGCTCTAAGTTTTCATACAGAGGCAAAAGCATATTCAGTATACTCTGCAGCATCCCAAATGATATTGCTAGCAGAAAACACTTCAATGAAAGAAAAATGAACTATATGTCAAAATAGATTGTTGTACTATGGAAGCCAAGACAAGAGCTACAAGTTCTAACTTAGCCACATCTTGTTGTGCCTAAGCAAAAAATCAACACAGAAGTAGAAGGACCAAACATATGGAAGAAAATAAATATCTGACTTCGTTCCAAGACATGTGACTGAAATACAAGGGCAAATTGAATTCAATAATGACCAATTACTGGATCAGAAAAAAGATGAATAATGTTAGGCTTCTCTCTGAAAAATGTCATAAAACAGCCTATACATGTTCATTTTTAATGCTGCGGGAAGGGCCAATCTGTAATTAAAGCTTTACAAAAATTAGGACTGCCTATACAGAAGAATATGGAGCTTGAAAGCCTGGACTAAATAATGCAAGGTCAAAGTAAGAGAGAGTAGTGGTTCTATTAGCACAACAAAAGAGCAAATATCAAAGCAATCTCTGGAATAATTGCAAGAACTAAGTTGCTGCATGTCAAAATGAACAGCCATGCAAAGTAGAGAAAAAGAGATGAAGTTTATGCAGAAAAGAAAACCTAAAATTTCCCTATCACACTGCTGATCAGCAGTGTAGCCGATACATGCTCAGCAACTAAATGGAATTCATTCCTGAAAAGAAACTTTCTATTAGTGTTGAATGCATGATGTAGAGGGGAAAAAAAATTAAAAAAGACTTCAAAGGAAAATGCCGTTCCCCAGACCAAATCCATATCTATCTGTGTATGATACTGACGAAAGCTAAATGGAAATGGGGTGATTTGATATGCTGCTGCTGGGATTAGTTCTGATGGCAACACTGTGCTGTCCTGTAACATTAAATGTGTTGCAGCACGATCCAGCTTCTGTGCGGTCTGCAGGGGTCTTTCTTTTCACTGAAATGGGAAATGCATCATCTTCTTAATAAGAACGGAAAGGTGGGGAGAGATGACAGGCTAAATAGTGGAGGGCATTAATTGCTGCAACCTACAGCCCAGCCCAATGTACAGAGCAGTTGCATTTGTGCAGTATCAACCTGAAATGGAAATTGTCACTTAGTGGGTCACAGACTGTAACTCTATCTCCCAGCTTCTTCAAAGAGAAGAACAAGCATCAATCTGCACAAGCATCAGTCTGCACACATGCATTATCCCCCCTGCCATATTTTATATCAGAAAGCACACTAATGGTGCAAAGACACGTTGTGTATTCCCCACTCTTACGCTCCCTGGTCACCAGAATGAAGATACAGGTCTCCGTGAAGCCATCTCTTTTCTAAATACAGTTGGCTGTGGCATGTCATGCCAAAAGGGTATCAGCACAGTTCCCTGCAGGCTGAATAAGCCATGACCCGACCCCAAGTTCTGTTCTTCTCTCTGTATGCATGTGATAGAGAAATAACTCTAAGAAAAATATGACAGAAGCAAATCAGTAGTGATAAAGGCAATGGCTACCTTCTTAATCAACATGTGGCCCAGGTTCTTTTAAGAAAATAATGCTTCACAATAGCTATACCTTTAATTCTTTTATGCTATTTTCCTGCTGGCATCCACAAAGCATTTCATCTGTCTAGTGAAAAAGAGAGGCTGCTGACCTTACCATTTACAATAACCATTGAGAGGGATTCACTTCACCTAAGCTTGGCCTCATATAGAATAGCCCTCTAGCTTAACATATTCATTTTGGTACCCTCTTACAGAATATTACCGTATGGAACACTTATTTCAGCATGTGCTCTGTCATGTTATTGATGAACCAAATGTATATGTTTTTGGCATAAATCATTCATCTTATGTCTTTGTGTCCTTCATAAAAAATCCTACTTATAAGATGCTGTCTTGATCCCTTACTTCTTCCTGAGGTTTAGTGTGTTTTGATTGTAATGAAATCCGTGTTAATTGACCACTCAAAGACTGGGTCTATACTTCAGTCACAAACTTACACATCTCAGCTATTTTTAAAATAGCTGTTCCTGGTATAGTAGCAGTTTAATCAAGATAGTATGGCGTTTCGTGCAGGCTAAGCATTTCTCCTCTGTACAGACAGTACTATTGTTATACTTACAGCAAAATAACATCTCAAAGCTGTCCTTTAAGGCATGTTATTGTAATTGGAACTCAGAGCATTTAAAGGACACAGTGAGAAGGATACAAAACAAAAACTGTGAAAAGTATTTCTCAATTGAAGCATAAATTCAGGGTGTTACTAAACATCAAAAAATAGAAGTGGCAAAATTCCTTTCTTGGAATGCTGTTAGGAATCTCCCTTTACTGCTGATCATAGTGATCGTATAGGAACATATAATTATGCAAGATAGAAACAAAATTATGTCTGGAGGTTTTCTACTCCATTCCCACAGTTTGAGCACCTGTCAGTATTTTAGAATTAAGGTCCTCAAGGAGTTTTCCAGTGGCCCTCTCTCTTCCCTGAAGACAATGACTTTCAGCACAGGATCTGTTTTCTGTAATATAGAAGAAAAAGAAAAAGAACAATCATAAGATTCCATAAAAACTGTGAAGTTTTAAACAACTGTCAAATGTACATATATGTGAAATAACATTTGAATTATTTTAAAATATCTGGGACACAAATTCTTTAACACTTTAGTTTTACAAAATATCAAAAATATCCATTTATATTAAAACCCATTTATTAACATCTAACAGGTCAAACTTCACCTGGCTTCATTTAGCCAAGCCTTTTATCTATCTTTCCATTTATTAAATAAAAATAAATCTTTCACATACACTGTCTTTTTACTGGAGTCTGGTGTATACATTTGCTCAAAATAGAGCTGTGACAATGCAAAGTGAAGAGTTCCAAAGTATATATCAATTGATATTTGAGTTCAAAGCATTTTAATCAACTTACTAAAGGTAGGTACTACTGTCTCTGGACCTGGTCAAAGGTTTTAATACTAGAAATGTTATTTTGCTCTGAAGAGGCTTGTGACATCCTTTTAAAGTGTATGGTCATTTCACAGACATAGACTTTAGATAATTGATTTCCTGTAATTATTTCTCTTCCTTTAATTTGAATAAAGTTTATTGAAAAAATATTGGAATGAATGATCACACTTTTCATGGACATTCATTTGCCTGCAGCACCACTTTTTAGAATTTTCATAATACAGAAAATGTTATTAGAATAATTTACTGTTCTTCATGAATAATAGATTATATAATAATTTCTTATTCACACATCTCTTACAGAACAAGCTTGTTTGGTTATATTGCTTGTCAAGATATTTTGAAGCTATTAAAACTTTTACGGGTTAAAGTAAGGATTCCCTAAGTTTGCTTCAGTATGTTTGGTCACATAGAGTACAAGTTTATTCTAGTACACAGCTATGTTTAGTACATGTTTAGTTAGCTTGGATTTGGGTTCTGACAATAGTTCTATTGTCTTCTTGGAGAATCTGTTTTTTGTCTTGTCTTGTCTAAACTTCCTTAGGTTTTATATTAATTTTTTCATGCTGGGCCAGCACTTCTCAGCAGCAGCTAAAACACTGGTGTGTTATCAACACCTTTCTGAGCTACCAATGCAACCAGTGCTGTGAGGGCTGCTGTGGGAAAATGAACTCCATCTCAGCCAGACCCAATACAATCTCTAACATTCTTACCTGGGAAAGAAGAGCTGTCCCTAGACACAACTCTCTAACAAAAATAAATAAGCAAATAATCCAACATAAATCCTGGGTTATACTTCGGTTGATCTCAAAAGCAGCAGTCCATGACTGAACAAAAACCTGCAGAACGTGGCAGTAATAGGCAGACCATGGGCAGATTTGACTTTAAAGTTTCCTTATACTTGTTATCCAGGGTAAAACAAAGAATCTACCAGTCGATAGGTTTTTTTTTCCCTTAAGGACTTTCTTTGTTCCCTTGGAAGCTAATTACTGAGGTGTTCATATTCCTAGACTTTAAGGTCCTAAGAATATTTGAGGTGAAATGGTCACAAGGAAAATTCCAAAATAGTTGTATTCACCCACAGAAGCACACACATATACTTGCTCTGCTTCCATTTCCCATGACTTTTATCAGTTGAGATAAATGAGCTCCATTTCTCACAGAAAAAAAACCCAAACAAATCCACACCTACCACTTCTTCATATTTCCCATTTCAGGGTTTTCTTCTCATTTTGTCTTGCTGCTCACTAACTTAGAAGGATAATTGTCCTTCATTGCAATACCCACATGCTATCTTTTCATTAAGGAGTCAGAGCTGAAGATTAGATTGAGAAAAACCCCACATGATTATGAAATGGATTATCTGGTAGTATGCCATTAATATTTCTCAGATGACATTTGCAAATGAACTTAATTTTTTAAGTGAAAATTACATGTTAATAAAAAATGTGATTTATTCTAATACAAATTTTAAATGTGATCACATGTTTTCATACTATTTCAGATGTGGACCTTTTTCAGTTGATTATATTAGACTTTATAGTTTTTGTTTTCTTCCTTTTTCAATCTCTTTATTGAATTTGCATGATCAACTGTATTTGCTTTTAGTGTTCAATCTTGATGACTTATTCAAAATTCCATTTTCATACTGTTTTCACAGATGCTGCAAACCAGCTGGCTCCAGCCAAGAATTCTTCAATTAGCATCAGGGTCAACTTTTCCTTTTCTCCATGACTTGGTCATACAGTTGATATAAAAACACAGAGAAAGTGGGGAAGGATGGAAAGGAGCAGTAGCCTGTTTTACAGTGAGGAATTCTGATTGCACAGCACTTTGACCTGTTTTTATTTAACTTTGTAGGAGTTCTGCTATTGATTTCAGTGCCTATTGGTCCAGACTTTATTAAAGAGATTTTTTTTGCTGGATTCTTTAAAAACCCCACATTACATTATTCAGAAGGGAAATCAATCTACTGAGAGAAGTCACTTTTAGAGTAAATAGAGTAGTAAGCTGTGGAAATGCACATATTTAACCTTTGAAATTTCTTTGAAAAACATTATATTATTCTCCCCAGTATCACCTTCAAAGGGCTTAATATAATGTCTCTTTTTCTTTTGATTTCATTGGAAATTGAAGAAATCAAGGCCATTAAAAGACACTTGAGTTTTGATAGTAAAGGAACTGAAGGATTTCTGATTATTTAATAAAAAGTTAAATATAAAATGTATATAAGCCTCAGATTAGCACCAGGCAATCATTTCCACATGCAACATGGGAATCCTTCAAGTACTTTCAAACAATATTTTAAATTCTTGCAATTAGTTCATATAAGAAACATGAATTGTTTCTCCCTGATTTCATCAATCCTGAGATCAAAGACACTCGGTCACTAATTCTGCTGTTAAAAAACAAAGCAAAAATTCAACATTCATTAAGTATACAACATAACAGTAGACAATCTGATTACAGTCTGCACTATGTATAATACTAAAATTATACAGTGTGTGTACATGTTTACCCAAGCATGTTCATATGTAATTTGGCTATGCAGCAGTAGTGTACACAGCTCTTTCCACTTAGAGATTCACCATCCAGTCCTCTGAAAGGACCAAACACAATTGTGACATCTATTGCACACTCAAACTTGCAAAGTATCACAAAGTATCACAAACATTAGGCCCTTGGGTTGGCAGAGCAGGTGTAGAGTCTCACCTTCAGACAGGAAATATGGAGATGATCCTTTTGCTGACAGGATTTTTGATTTTCCCCTCAAATACTGATACACTTTAGGGTCTAACCAAAACAAAACCTGTCCACTAATGAAGTTGCACAGCTTCTGTTAAACAGCCTTATCTTGTTACTCTGTGTATCATCGTGCTCTACCATGACCTACTGGGTAGATGTAGGGAAGATAAAGCCAAACCCTTTCCAGCAATTCACAGTGAAAGGATGAGAAGCCATGGATACTTGATATAAGGAAAAGAATTCACAACGAACGTGGTCAAACACTAGATCAGAGGAGTCTAGATTTTGCAACTTATTCACATAAAACAGCATAATGATAAAAAGCTGAGGCAATCAATAAAGTATTTCTGAAGTTCCTTACCATGGTGTGTGAGAATTACTGCAAGAAATAATTTGAGAAGTATCTCTGCGGATGCCTCATATTTTAAAAAATAACTAAGTCATTAATCCCTCAGGGATCAAATTCCATCTTCCTTTTACTTCCAGAGGTTTCTTTATTTACAGGAGTTGTCTGCCAAATTCAGGAAAATGTGTCAAGACCAGAGTACATAACAAACAGCTTGGATTACACAAGCATTGCCTCCCTTGTTGTCCAATGGAATAACAAGAGCATGTCTCTGTGAAATGAGCCGTTTCCTTTTATCTATTTGAACTGAAAAGACACCATGCTGAACTGCACACTAAATCTTCTAGTATGCATATCGTTAATTCAAATGAATTAACCACACACATCTAGATAGGTCTAGATCTAGGAGACAGAAAGAGAGGGATAGAAATAGAGTTCAACTCAAAATCCATGGGCATCCTTCTTCTTTATGGCTTGTCTTCAAGAGAATTCTCACAGATCAATCCCATGGAGTGCTGAGTTACCTCACCTACCACTAACATCAAAGGGGTTCAACAGCACTCGGCGCCTCACGGAACAGAGCCTCAGCCTGTCGACATGTTTAAACTCCAGACAGTTATTTTTAATGAACAAAAAAATATTCCCTTCTATGCTCCCCCTCCCTCACTAGTACTTTTCTCCTTTCAGGCCTGATTTAGAAAAGTGCTAAGTAAAACGAACACTTACCCCTTTCCTTTTCCATCACCAATTATCCCTGACAGACATAGAGCCAAATGGCAGAGAATTTCTTTGCCACATGGGTGGTCTTCAGTCTACAGTTCTGAAACATAGTAATAAATTCAGCACTGCATAACAGAAGTCACACAAGCAAAAGTAGAGGGAGGGCAGAGTTACTTTCTAACATTTTGGTAAATCAGACTAAAAAGCATGTTTCTGTTCAGAACCTCAGTTCTTGCTTTATAGAATCTGGCACCTACCTCTGCAAGTAGAATAATGGCCGTAACTATTATTAACTTACTAATACTAATTGCTGAACTTCTCTGATGGGACAAAAGCAATATCAGAACTGAATCACTCAACCCCTCCTACCACCCAATGAAATGGTTGAAATGTCACAGCAACATTGAATCCAACAGGAAAAGAAGTTCATGAGATTTCCATCTCAGGTTTCCTGACCAAGGAATAGCTTCTTTTTCAAGGAAAAGTACAGAGACTCTTTAAAAGACAGTATAGAGCCTTTTTTCTCTTCTTCTTTAATTCGGCTGAAAAGTCCTTGTATGACAAAACAGGACAAAAAGTGATAGAGCACACCTTGCCACTGCAGTGAAGCCTACTACACCACATGTCACTTTGCAGTCCATGTGCCAAGTTGGGTAAGTCAAACAGGAGCACTTAAAATGAGAGCACTGAAAGTGAGCTGCATCTCACCTAACATCAGATGGACAATGCTGAGGTTGCTGTTATAATTCCCTCTATAGTCACTAGGAAGACTTAGGGAGGTATTTGCAGCTGCATTATTTAAAAGGTTTCTCTTAGGATGGGGTGAGTTACTTTTCTCCACGGACTATAAAAGTGGATTTGACAAACTGTTGATTAACGGGTCCAAGATTCCTCTGTTTACTGCAGCCCTGTGACTTCTCTGCTTCTGCATACTGTATAGTGCTCTCTATTATCTAAGTTCCAGTCAGGTAGTGAAATAATCTGGGCCAGGAAATGGCTTCTATCATGAGTCTGTGCAGAAAAAAAGTACAGTGGAGAACATATATGTATGCATAAATGAGACAGGTTTGTTATTTCATAAAGATGTCAGCTACTTTGATGGCATTACTTTTTGACAACAACGTTGCAGGGTACAGAATTACATTAAAAATCTATGGTTGCATTAGGTTTGAGTAATTGCATGGGCTGAGTCAATGGAGAAAAGAGAGTGTTCTTATATTGAAAAAGTTACCCACCACATCGCTTGTGCATTAGCAGCAGGGTTGGGGGTGGAGGAGCTCATTTCTTTCAAAAGGCTGGAAACAGTTCCAACAGTCCCACTGCCAGAATACTTTATTAATATTCCTTGTCTTATAGCCTAGCAAGTGAAAAACTAGAGACCTGTCATCAATTAGAATGGTGATGATGAGCCTGCCTAAAATAGGCCAATGAACAGGGTAAGTGCCCCTGTGGTTTGTCAATTACCTGAATTATTTGCAGTAGTCTTAGTGTCATCTGCAATGAATACAAATAGAAAGCACATGATGTCTGGAATGCAGCATGTTTAAGATCAGCTTTGGTGTTAACAGAGGAGGGGAAACAACTGACATGTTTTAACAGAAATATTGCAGAAGAGGAGCTCTCATTCACATCTCTCTCCCCCCACCTTCACACATGTTAAATGGACTCCATTCTGTCTGGCGGCCCTGTGCTTTTTACAGAGGGTGAAACCTGGTGGAGGGAAGTGTAGCTCTGCTGACCCTGAAGTCTGTGTCACAGTGTCACTGATCAGTGTCACCACTCCTTGTCAGTGACTCACTCGGAATCAGGAAAATGGTGGTGTAGGTAACTTCAGGGGATCTCAGCTCACCCAGACTTTTCTCTTCCTGAAAAATTCTGCTGTAGACAGAAGGTGACAACAAGCAAAAGAAAAGGCAGGAATAAGGCAATCCAATATTCCTGAATTCAATCAAATTGTAAAGAAAAATTAAAAAAAAAAAAGAAAAAAGAAAAAAAATCAAATGAGATTGATCTCTTTTTTTAGTGTTTGTTCAAAAGCTTCTTAGAAAGTTTTGTGGTAAATTCCATGAGAAATATTTAACAGTGACTCAGAAAATATTATTCCCTTGCAACAATGAAGTTTTATTCTATATTCTTTATTCTTATTCTTTATCAGGAAAACAGTTGGACTACCACTGGTTTTGTGAATATGCAGACTGATTACTCATTTGCTGGTCTTCCTTTTATACTTCTCCTTTTCTTTATATCTCTCCACCCTTCTTTGCTTTGTATCCTTCCCTCCCACTTCTTCCTTAACTTCTTCAGGAATCATTAGGTAATTGCAATGATTTGACAATCATAGTTATGTATCTGGCCACATTGCTATTTTTTCTTATTTAAAAGAATGTCTGGGTAGTTATTGACATCTCTTCAAGTTGTCTGCTGTTTCTGGAAAATATTTTGAAGTGTATGTTTCATATGGTTTGATAAGTTTCTGAATTTTCAGTAAAATCACTGAATACAGGAAAGTTCTGGAGTACTACAAAGGGACTTGTAACTCTAGAACCTTCTCCTTTCCTCTTGGCTTTCATCTAACTCTAGGGGCTAAAACTTCTACAAACATCTAACCTTCATTAAGACATTTAAAATGTAGATGCTTAGAATCCTGGCACTTAAAATGTCTGGCCTCCCCGTTGCCTAAGCAGTCAGACCAAGACAGAAGAAAGAGGTAGTTTTGTACCTAATTTTCTTCTACATGCTCAGCAAATGCATAGTATGCACCAGTAATACTAACCTCCCTACAGAAACTGATCATTTAGGAGCAGAAACACAGAAGCCCAACTCACCTACAGGAAAAATGCAAAGTTCATTAATCTTTCCAGGGCAAGCATCACAAACAGGCTAGGAGGTCTTGACCACTAGAAAGAAGCAAGTTCTAAGACTCAAAATGTGAGCAGAGATCATTGTTTTGAAAGGAAACTCTAAGACACTGCTAAAATATCAATTGACTTTATTCTGCTTACCAATAACAGTGACTTCATCTTCTATAGTGAAAAAAAGTTTGAATAATTAAGATCTTGCAAATTTCTTACAACTTTAGAATATAGAAAACATTCAAAGGAAGTCCACCATCATTGGAAATGACTCCTTAAAATAATCTCAAAATCTCTCATTGATGTATAGAGATACAATAGAAGTGTGGAGTAGAATTTTGGCTACCTTTTTACTTGGTGCACATGCTGCCATCATGCTACGAACATTAAATGGGCTGATTCACTTCACAGAATATCCAGTATTGTTACTAAATTCCACAGTGACTGTTTTATTATGCTAATTGATAATCTAGTGTGTTCCAAAGATTAAAGAAAGATGAAATTAAAGCTACAAAATCAAAGGGTAACAACTTTATAATGCCTCTTTAATTTAGTGAAATACAATTAAAGTCACACAGAGATAGAATTGACTATGAATATCAAAATGGATGTAATTGACAGAGTAAATGTTACAGAGCAGGGCTGCATAAGAGTAAAAAGAAATGTCAATAAACTTCAGTGCCACTGAGCTGTGCCATTGGGCAGGCTCAAACATCACAAGTCTTAAAAGTCCTTGGGGATAGCCAGCCACAAAGAAAGATATGATTAATGTTTATGAAATCACAAGTAGATGATTTTATAGGCATGCAAAAAGCACTAGAAATGTAATATGGACTGTAATTACAGTAGAAACCTGACAACACACAAGAAAAATGCTCCATTGATTGGAAAAATTTGAGCTGAGCATACTGCAATTTGTAAAACCTCCAGTGCTGGCAACCTGCATTTAAAAAATGGTTTCTTTTAGACTGTAATCTGTGGAGAAATTGCCTCAATATTTAAGTTTTTGAAGTTGGTAGAGGCATTGTAGGCCAGTAATTCAATAGTTCTTCTGTACTGGGCTACCTATTATTTATCCTATACCAGATCCCCTGACAATTCCTTACTGGTTGCATTCTAGCTGTGAGAACTGCACCAATCCTATTTAACTGAATATCATATCTTCAAATTACTTTGCTGACTGCTGGGATCAATGCCAGCGTATAAGACCTTTTTAAGATTTAAGAATTTAAGTTTGCCAATACAACTCTGATGTTAGAAATTTGAAGGTATTGCCTTCCACAGGCCTTGTGGCTCTAGTGATGAGTCAGTTGTGTTCTATGTCCTATCCATACAGGCTTCTATGAAGAAGGTTAACTTGAAATCAGCTAGACCCAGTAAAAAGCAACTACCCAAAATGAATAAGAAAATTTTGACCTATGAAGGAAGCTCTTTCAACTGCCAAAAATCCCAGATTATAGGAAAAGCATTTAAATATGTGATATATTTATAAAAAGAAGATATTTAGAAACATGATACTGTTATTATTGGAATCAAACTTCCTAAAACAACAGAATGCAAAGATATAAGGATCAGTCATCTGAAATAATAGTTTCCTATCAGTCTTCCAAATTTTGATTCAGCTCAGCATTAAAATTTCAAGATTATCTGAAAGACCTAAGAAAGGGCACAAAATTATAATTCTGGTTTCAGTGTGTCCCATAAATTATAGTTATGTAACAACTATATAATATATAATATATAACTTATATAATTATAAATAGTTAAACAGTCATTTAAAATATAGACAGTAAATTTGTAATGTCCAGGAATGTTAAGTGCTACTGGTTAATTGAATGGTGTAGAATAATATAGACCTAAACAACAACTTTCTGTTTTGCATAGTAACCTAAATCTAGCCAATTTAAGTAATTAAGTGCAGACCAAGTCAGTGATGTATATTTCAACTCAGAATAATGCATCTATTAGATCAGAAAATAAATTGTCACATCCTTTGTGGGTAACATCAAAGTCAAGAAGGGAAAAAGGGTTCGCCTTCTTAGGCATGTGCACCATTATGTTTACAACAGGAGAGAAATTAGACTCAGAAAGTTTTTTCTGACATTTATGAAGTTCTGACTCCAGTATGCACAAGGTCAGAATTGCCCAGGATTCAGCTAGTTTTACTTGACCAAGAAATACACAGCACTGTGGTACACAAGAAATAAACAGTCACAGTGACTAAGAAATAATTTTGTCTGGGAGATAAAGAATCCAAGAGTATCTTACATTCATCCTAGATTTTTTATTAGTCCAATAAGCCAGTAAAGCTTGTTTGGGAGCCCTTTGTGAGCTGATGACATCTTTACAACATGAGGTAACAAACTAATATATGACTTTCTGTATTAATCTGTGGGTGGCTGAAATGTCTTTCGAAAACTAATGCAGCAGAAAAGCAAAAGGAGCATCTATGTAGACAGGGATAAAGCACAGAAGAGCCAAGATCCAAGTCTGTATAATAAATATGGCTAGGCTCTGGACGAAATTCTGGAGATGAGCACTAATAACTCAATAATTGTCCAAGTACGGGCTTCACTTCAGCAGGAGGAACATTTCATGTGCAGTGGAGGGGATGACAACTCCCAGGGCTTGTTGGGTCAAGGAAGCACCTTCACCATACCTCACAGGAAACCCTTGGGAGGAGATCAGTTACAAGTAGGCAAGTTGAAGTCTCAGGTAATTAAAAGAACCTTATCTCAACAATAAGAAAATGACAAAAACTTTTTCCTATGATAAGAAAGCAAATTGGATGTAAAAAAGCACAGGAATTCAATAAAGATTTAAATTTCTTTTCCTGACATTACTGCAATAGGGAGAAAGAGCTATTTTTCTTACCCCTACTTTTTTACTTCTTTTGCTGCGATATCTGAAAGTAAGTTTTAGCATTTTTTCCTTCTTCATTTGCAAAAAGAATCTGCAAAAACCCCATCTTCACTGCTAAGTGTATGGAGATAGAACTATTCTGATAGCAACAGGGATACAAATTCATCTGTTGTGGGCTTTGTCACAGGGTGATGAACAAACAAACAGTAAGGTCTGCTTCTCCCAAACTTATGGGAAAGCTGTGATTTGGAGACGTGAGCTGCATCTGTATTTCATATGTACTGAAAAGATGTTCTTGTCAAAATTTCCCTCCAAATGTTATGAGACTATTCCTGTTTCTTTTTACTATTTAACGTACAGTGTGGGAAGGGAGAAGGTATTCATTTGAGGGATTAAATTGCACTGTGTCAAGGCTTGACAATAATTTTAAAAATGCACAACCATTACATATCATACGTGACATCAGTTTATTGCTATAAGGGTTTTTTTATGTCATTATAAAGGCAGAAAGGAGTGTCTAGCAGAATGCTGACATAACTTTTTGTTTTTAGGAATTAAAATCTGAACATTTCCATTTTACCCCACATATTTGCTTTACTCTGAATTGAGGTCAGTTTTGGGACCCTTTAGAGAGCTGAGCTAAATGACGGATATACTTATCCAGATCCCAATTGAGTAGCCAAGGCCAGTATATGCTCATACACCTCAAGGCTCTCAGTGGTATAGGCAACATTGTTATGCTTTGATAACCAAGATGAAGTCAAATAACTTTCCAGGCTATATAAAACCTTTCCATGCTCTGCACCAAGTGGTCTTCAGTCTCCACTCCACTGCATAAAGCTAAAGATAGTGAATCTAATGGCGAATTAACACAGAGGGGTGCAGGACTATGCAAAGAAAACTAATTTTGGTCCAGAGAGTCTTTCAGCAAACTTAATTGAAGAGAAAGGGTTAACATGGCCCTACACATGAATGGTGCAGACAGCAGACATCCCTTGTCAGATCACATGAAAGCTTCTTCGTTCACTCCAAGTTACGTGGTCACTACCTGCTGAGAGGAGATGTAGAAACTCCTGGAAACATTATGTCTTCCTTCTAACTGACATAAATGATTCTATACATGTGTGATGTATGGCAGGGAGAGGGGGACACAGAAAAATCAGGGCTGCTTTTAGACAGCCCTTGGGCACATGCCTAATACAGAGCTTTGCTGCTGGGATTGGTCATGTTCTGGTCTAGCTCCATAGTGCTTACATGTTGTAGATACACTACAGAGAACACCACCTCAAATTAAAATGTGGTGTATACAGTATAGTCAAGCTGCCTTTCTCTATTCAAAACTGGATTGCATTGTGAATTTTTTTCAAGTTTGTTTCATTGTCATTCATCATTTCACTCTGGTGAATTTTAAGGACAAGTAAGAAGAAACTTTGCAAACATGCTAAGTGTTGGCACCATTATAATCACTTATGTATTCGACCTTTTTTTTTTTCCAGAATTATAGATAGACACATTTACTGAGAGCATTATACACATTGAATTATCTAGAAGAAAAAAAGGAGTCATTTCATGCAAGGGGAACATTTAGAGTGTATGGTCAACATTTCTGGGAATTTATGACTGACACATTTATTTGAGGTTATTAAGGAGGTCTTGCTCTGACTAATAAGTCCTTTGAGAGTCATAATTTAAGCCTGATGGATTGATTACAGTGGATAATTCTTTGTTTCCCAAGCATTTTTTTAGAAATTCCTTGTACTCTTCCTACTCAGTTGTTTATAAAATACATTATCTTGTTTTAATCTTCATAAAGAAATTAAACTAAGCATGCCTTTATATATCTGTGTTACATTTTCCCGAAATATTGTTTAAAATCTCCCATATATACAATTTCCTTTATAGTAATTTTTTACAGAAGTACAAGTGCTGATTTAACTGGCCATAAAAAGAGAACATTTATTCACAGCATCTGGCTCATATGCTGTGTTCAGAATGGCAAACGTTTTTGTTTGAAACAGCGTTAGTTCCTCTAGACCATCCCCCTGCCTGTGTTACTACAGTTCATATTGCACCATTTAATTGAAAACTAAGCAGCCAAATGAATACTATTTTGCAGCATCCAGCTTTCCTCTGAAAAGAGCAGTGATACAATACATTGTAGGAACTACTGTAAGCTGACAAGGGACATTTAACAAATCACATTTCAAAGACGAGGGAAAGAAAAGGATATCAATCATGCTACAAACTACAAAACTCATATTTGTTGTTAAGTTCTGATGTCCAGATCTTCTTTCTCTCCATCTCTCTCCAACTCCTTCTCTTCCTTCGTCACACATTTATTTCCTCAAAATTTTAATGCCAATTTCAGTATATTGGATTACATGTGAGACAACTTAATTGATACAACTGGCAGTGTGAAAATCATTATATTTATGTGCTTTTATATTTATGTATCTAAGTGTTTTTCAGAAGACCAATTTTCAATTTGGTATATTCCAAATCTTTTAATTGATGTACTTAACATGGAAAGAACGTGAATTTATGAATACTACCTCGCATACTTCTAAAAATCTATTCTCTGGTTGGATGTACACTCTGATAGGTATGGGAATCTTGAGATATGTCAACTACTAAAGAAATAACAAAAATATTTTCTTTATTATAACATTTTTTTTCTTTATCATAAAATATTTTTGGACCATATTGAACATTAAAGAAAGGCAGAGAAGCATTAATTTTCAGTTCATGATTAGAAGCTTAAAAAATTTTTACCCAAACAGCTCAATTATTTCTTCATTTTCCCTTTTGATTTAAACACCACCTAAAAGAGTATCTGTCTACATCTTTGCATAGCATTGACATAAGATTTAAAGCACAACAAAGCAAGGTTATCTAATCAATTCAAATAGCAGTGGCACCCTTTCTACAGCTGTGATCACATCTCAAGCAAATCAGGAACTGGCAGACTCAACATGGATTATAATTCTACTCCACACTGTGTTTTCTTCTAAATAACACTCCAGCTCCCAAAAGACAAATTTTGCAGTAAGCTCCATGATGAATGACTGGAGACCAGGGGAGGGAAGGAATATTTTCTCATGAAAGGAACTTTAAATTGATCCTTTTTTGTAGCCAGTAAAAAATGCATGCAAGAGTCACGTTTCCACTCTCACCCTGGGCTGAGCATCACGACCCTGCTGCTACAAAGACTGCTAACATAGCAGAGCAATATCATGTGATCTTCAATAAATCATTAGCCCATGAAACTACTTTTCCCAAAGACCTGAGCAGATAGCTTGATACTAGAGCAATCATTTAATAATTTGATATCAGGAAAAGAAAATATGCTGCTAACATATATGTTGCTGATATATAAGACTCAATATAAAGAATATAGACTCAGAAGAATGTTGGTAATTGCAAGGAAGTGGATCAATAGAACAAAAATTCATTGAAAAACCTGAGATATAGCTCTAGTACAAAAGAAATGGATAATGTACATTCGATGTGGATCCTCATTTCAGACAAGTTATGAGCAGTAAAGTGAAAATCTAATAAGAAATCACAGTAAAACTGGACATGACCTCTGAATGAAGTCCAGTAACACAGGCATTTAATTAGGAAGGATAACACCACAATACAGGAGTGGTTCCAAGTCCACATCTGTCACTGCTGTCTATTCTCAACATCCTTTCACATCAGAGAACCTATCTCTGTTATTGTTTTAGACTTAGAACTGAGATGAAATTATTGCATATTCCATTTATTATCTATTCTATCATATCTTAGTAGATCCATTAAGATTATAACTGGGGAAATATTATAAGAAAAATCTGCAATGAAACACTAAAGTAAGACAGAAGAAAATATTTAATTAAACAGTAAATTCATTGATGAAATATATTGCCTAACAAGCAACTTATTTTTATTGTCCCATGCTTACCAGAAAAGGAATTTGTTCATTCTTGATTGAATTTAGAGTCAATATGCAACAACTCGCACCAACTCTGATTAATGTCACTTAGTTTTCAGAAATTATCCTTCTCCTGTTTTACCTTGAAAAAAGTCCCATTAACTATATGTTAAGCAAGATAGAATATTCCAAGCCCAACACCAAAAGCCCTCCAAGACAAATTAAAGCCTATTTCCAATCTTTAGGTCTAAAAATAAGGCCTTCATTTAGGAATGGATTTAATTTATTCATACAATTTGGTTGCACACAGAGATTTTTATCTTTTATCCCTGAGTTCCATGATGACAGTTATTTCACAATGTGTGCCAAAGTGGTCCCCTGTAAAGTCAGGTAAAGTATTCCTTGAAGCTTACATTTGCAGTCCTGGGTCCTTGGTGAATACGATGGATATGAAAGAACATGAATTTAACAATCTACATATGCTGCCTTGGGAAATAAAATTCATGGTCTCAATAACTGCCCTGAGACAGGGATTAGAAAAATATTTTTGCTTCACAACAAGCCATCTTCTAAAACTATAAAGAGGAATGTTTGTTCGTGTATTTATTCACATAGAACTATAAACAATGTGTACTTTTGATGAAATTTTAAGCGTTAACATATATTTTAGAGGACATGAAGCTCATTCCACAGTGCACAGTCACTATCACAGCAAATGTTTCTGCTACATGCCTTTGACTGAAAGGAATGTTAAATGAAGATCACCTTCAGATATTCTGACCTCAAGGACAGACTTGCCAGCTTATTATCTTCCTTTGTAACTCTTCTATCTCATCCATCCTCTCTACTTCACTTGGTCTTTGAACCTTGCTCTGTAATATATCACTCCACATTTTTCAAACTGCAGTGTATGCTAAAAGGAGCACAAGCAAACAAGTAGGTGACGCTGTCTGGTACTCTGTTCCCAAGCTGTTGGGTAATGGAGAGTTCTGTGCTGCTTTTTCTGACTACTAGATATAAAATTGGATTCAGTTTCTCTTTATAGCCTTCCCTTCTGTTTTCTTTCATTGTGCTATTCTCCCACTTCTGTTGTTCTTGAAAAATAGTAGAAGTGTGCTATCTGGACCACAAAGAGAGCCAGATTCTTCCTGCACCTCTTTGATATATCCTGGCTTTCATAGCAGTCAGTCAAAGCAGTCACTTGCACTTATTTGTCTATGTCATGAACTACCACAAGACAATCAGGACCTTCCAACAAAAAATATCTTACAAGAAAACTGTCTATTTAACTAAAGATAACACCTACTTAAATGTGTTTATAGGTAAGTGTTTATAGGCAGAATAGATGATAGAAGAATAAAGTGATAAACCAGAGAAACAAGCACATAAACAAACTGCTGGTTAGTGCTCAGGTCTGGCCATGTCCTGCATCTGAACTGCAGTCTGCCCTGTTTTCTCATTAAACTGCTTTTCTATTTTCTTAAATGAGGATACTCTTTCTTCTGTGACCACGTATGTGTGTGGATGTCTAAAAGCCAGAAAACAGTGACCAGGTCACAAGCACCATGTGCTCGTGGTGTCAGAAACTGGAGGGAGCACAGCGTGTGCGCCTTGACTGATGTCTTCATGAGAAAGGATAAAGCTGAACTAGCTGGTGAGTAGGGTAGAAGCTTGGTAGCCAGATATTAGAGCAGCTTTAAGGTTGGATGAGCTATCAGAGAGACTAAAGAGTCTGAGCACTTGCTACTGAAGGGACCAGGAGGTCCAATTCAGCATCTGTGAAGGATGTAAAGTCTGGCAGTTGACTACTGGTAAGGTCATAGGTCAGGACCAGCCAGAAAGCCCTTTAGTGTCTGTGAGTCTGTACATGAAACAGTTGGGATACCAAGGGATCCAGTTTACAACTACTGGTTAAATTTGGAGCGTAAGGGCAGCTGCTGGGAGAATCCATAATGCTTGTGGCTGTGAATATGTGCATAAGCCTACATAAGAACAGCTGAAATCTATCTACACACCAGCATCTTGGATGAGAGATCAGGGAAACAAGGCCAGCTGCCAGATAGAGCTGAGAGTATAAGGTCGGCAAGTGAACACATATTATATATGTGTGTATATATTTCCCACTAAGTCTTTCCCCTACAACAGCAAGCAAGGGAGACAGATCAGGTCATTTGAATTTAGATCTTCAGTCATTGCTGGAAGAGTGATTTTGTTCTTGATCTCAGCAGGTGCTGTTCAGAGCTGAAACACTGAAATCCCTTTCAGCAAAAGCCATTTTCTTTCCTTAGGATTGGCAAACATACTTTCTGTTTACCAATTGAGTTTCTGTATCGTTGGAGGACTCTGCAAACATAATGCCCCCTAGATCTTTGAAGTTATGGATGTTTCCTACCTTAACTACATTCTTCTGCACAAATCTTAGACAATTTCTCAGATGAAAACTTTCAATACACCTACAGCAACGCCCTTTTGACTCTTAACAGCAGAATTCACATAGATTCTCAAATAAAGATGTGTTTTGAGGCATTCTCAGATGGCCCTTGCAACTGCAGGTAAAAGATCAGGAGTCTGGCTTTCTGTTTATAATTTGTGTATTGTTGTACTCACATGCATGATAACTCCAGTTAACCTACATTTCTCAGACTTGTCCCTGAAAACTCCTATTTGTACCACTCTACTCACATGCTACTTTTACAAAAGCTTCTTCACATAAGCAGTTCCAAAAAATTTAGTTGGAGTAGGAAAGGGAGACACTAGTCATGGACTTTTCTAGGGACTTTCTGCCCCCTAAGGGCAAGACACCAGTGTGATATATTGTCTACTTCAAGCAGTCAGCCTCTAGCTCTCAAAAATGTCTTCTTTTCTCTTGTATCACTTAAGGGACCTATGCTTTCTTTACATCCAAGAGTGGTTAAAATGATAATTAAAAATTTTATTGCATTGTAACTTTAATTATTCATGTAAATAAAAGATGAAACAGATACATAACACTATGGAACTCTTTCTTTACACATTTGAGTCATTTAATTTCCCAGTATCATATCTAAAGTAAAGGTTATAGCACTAACCTTATGGGATTTCAGAAATCTGTCCATATACATTATCTGACAGCTCAAACTTCACAATTCAATGCTATGGTACCAAACACCCAGAATTTTATATAGGGAGATAAAGGATATTAAACTTCAGCACAACAGAAACACACTATCTTCCATCTCTTACAACAGATGGAAGCTTTCTTCTGGAAGATTTCAGTTGAATTATGAGTCCTTCAGATAATCTACCGCAAGAGTTTTGAAAATAAAAGCCTAAAGTTAACCACATAATTGCATATTTAGATCTCTACTTTATTAGAAGTTGAGCTCCAATTAATTTTATTCAGAGTGTTTCAGAATCATCAGCTGGAGGCCAGAGAGCATATAGCACTACTGAAAACCAGGCAGGTGTCTGAACAGGACCTCATATTTATCTGTTCCTGAACTTTTCGTTTTGGAGGTTTTGGCCCAGAATTCAAGTTGTTTCATTGTGGGGAAAGAAGTCAGGGGATTACAATTAAAAAAAAAAAAAAGGAAAACTAAACAGAAGAAGGTCTCTCAATTCCTGAATGTCTCTGGCTACCCTTTCTGATGTGCGACGCATTGCTGGCTGGGAAGGGAATGAGCTTTCATAATGAATAATAAACTCTGCTGAAGCTCAGATCTGTTATGCAAATAAACATATTAAATGAATGCATTTTCCATGCAGCATAGCTTCTGCCAGGAAATTTGTTGAAAACATTGTTTTGCCATTGACAAAGGCAATGTGCCAAATTCAAACCTGGTGTGAGTGGGCGCAAGTCTGCTGGTTTCAGTGGCATTGTGCCCATTCACACCAGGTCTGTAATTGGCCTATTGTGTTTCAAAGGCTTTCATGATCCAAGAAGAGCCAAAGTGCAGATAAACAAATTCTTTAACTATAGAAGAGCTTTTTCAGGGTCAACACTAATTTTCAGTTCACTTAGCAGGGATAAACTCCTTCTGGCTCAATGCGGTCTGTGGCTGTACCAACTTTCTAACATTCAGAATGAAAATTCTTGGGTACTCTCAACTCCCTCTCTGCAGAGCTGCTAAAACGAGCCAGCCTTGAAGGCACCAGCTTCAGAAATTGTATCTCAGTAGAAGATGGGAAACTGGACTGATTCAATAAAAATTGACCTGACCTTCCTGTTCTGACTTCATCCCAGGCAAGATCTCTTTCAAGTTTTAGAAATATTTTATTTACTCTTTCTCTCCACAAGTTATGTCAAATGTCAAAAAAAAAAAAAAAGGTTAAGCATACAAAAGAGTGTAAGATGGACTGTTTCTGTGAAATCTTTAACCTTCTTTTATGGTTACAAATTATGTAAACAAACATCTCAGTTTTGTGTGATCTGCACACAGATTAAGAGATGCCTCAGAATCTCTTGGAGTATACCCGCGCAATTTCAGAGAGAAGAAGTTTCTGAACACATACTTTCTTTTATCTCAACTACACCAAACACTGAGGACTATCCTGATAACTGTCATAAGGACGGGATAACAAACATCAAATTTGGCAGAGATTTACTAAGGTGAACAGTACAATATTTGCCCTGAGATAGGTCTAACTACTCTGTGACATGCTATGATCATTAGAGCAGTACGGGTATCTAAATGGTTAGAATAAATAGTGACTAAGAGATTTGGATTTCAGTGAGAGAGAATCAAAGATTAATGTGACAATTAACAGAGTGGTATGCAGTATAAGAATAACAAATCAGATATGATACAGTTTCTTATTCAAACTGACTTTAACATTTTTGGAATGTAAACATGAAGCTGACTTCATACGATCAGGTCACCTACTGCCTGGGGAGAGCAGATCAAATTTTATTGGCTTGATTTTGGGAGATTTAAGTCCTGATTTGTCTTCATTCAGGCATAAGAAATCTTGGGGCAATTTCTCTCACATACAAATTACTGATTTTCATATTTTCATCATAATTTCAATACTTTCAGTTTGGTTTCCTACTGCACCTTTTTTTTTTTTTTTTTTTTTTTTTTTTTTTTTTTTTTTTTTTTTTTTTTTTTAAATTAAAATTCTTATAANAAGTACAGCTGTTAAATATATGAGCAGCTTCTCTGGCACAAAGCTGAAAAATCAGGTTTCTTGCTGTACGAGTATGACATAACAGCAAACAGTGTCATTAAATCAAAGATGCAATAATCTGCAGCTCCACTGACGGATAACTGCAGATAACTTCAATGTGACTTATGTGCTAAGATAATGAATTCTGTAATGCAAATTTACACTCGGGGGTCAAATAAGGAAGTTCTTTGTATTTGACAGTACATTGGGTATTAGGTATTTGTCACAAAATAAATAATTCATCTCGCATAGCTACTTGCTATGTAAATGATAGTCTATGTATATTAAAGCATTTAGCACTTAGAATAAAATGGACAGCTGGGGCCAAATGAATGTCTCTCAGGACACATTACCATTACAGCTCCCCTGTGAGTTTTTAACTCTTTTCAATTCTGAGTGCTGTCATGAGGATATTAACTGAATAAGGCACAGAATTTGTTCTAATGCAGGCAGAGCCACAAAAAAAGAGAGGAAAATAATGTAAAGCAGCCCATTAATTTCAGATTCGACTTTTCCCCAGTTTCAATGTTTCTCAAATCCCCCACGTAATTTGGTTCCAATTCAATTTAGGGAAAAACAAAGGTTAAATATTTTCAAAATATCAAGCATATGACAATCAGAACATAATTTAAATATGTTTAATACTAGCTGAGATTTGGACAGAATTTGAAGTCCAAAACTACCCCTAAATTCCAGTTGAATTTAGACTATCATTGAATATATTTTTTCATTCCAGCCCTCTAATAAATTCTTCTCTTATTTACTCAGACCCAAAATGAATTTATATTCCTTTCCTATTGACTAAAATCAAAAGTGAACTTTAAACAGTGCATGAAGGTTCACCCACCAAAGAGTGGCCATGCAAGTGGGTTATGGGTAACCCTCCAGACCCTATGGAGAGGGTAAATTGGAGTGCATGCTCTCAGTCCTACCCAGTATTGCACAAATTTCCTCTAAAGATAAAAGAGACAGAGGTTCTTTTAACATTTTGTGCCCTGCTCCTGAAGTTAGAAACACCATGAGAATCAAATTGTCTCTCAGACACTTAGCTGTGAATCCAAGTCCAATAAACTCAGTATAGTTCCTGAGTCTTATATCCTGGTTTAAGTTCAGCATCTTCTCTCCACTGGAACTGCTCTGAAATACCCAGGATTTATAGTATTCAGTGGTTACTTTGAACATGGTATAAACCAGACTGGACCTGATTTACTGATCTAGCTGTTGCATATATTTCAATTATCTTTTTCTTATTGGTTTCAGGATGATTATATGACACCCCTGCCAACAACCTAGGCTTCTCTAGGGCTAATTTAATAGTTATAGATCAGATTATACAGAAATATGATATACAGAGAAGTAATTTAGAAAAATTCATAGTATCTGTGATCATCACTGTCGTATCAGTGTAAAGTCTAAGCTACAGTAAAACAGATTATAAAGCCAAATAGTGAAGGAAGACAGATAAAAGATTGTGATGTTTTAATCATTCACAAAATATGTCTATTTCCAAGCTGAACTCCTACACCCCAAGCCAGCATGAACTGTCACTTTTTAATACTGCATACCAACATTTATTTCAACTTCAGTTTATGTTATAATGATACTAGTTATCATAAAATGAGTTCCCTGGTGAATTCAGCTTTGAATTAAGGTGATGAAATTGAAAGAGTTAGATCTATGTGTGTCCTGGATTTTTAGTATTCTGGTTCAGTACAAAGTATCTTAACATAACCAGCATTTGACCTCAACACATTGCCATCCAATTCTGTAAAACAAAAGAAAGTGGAAGATAGTTTAGTAAGGATACCTAAATATTTTTGTGTTTTTCTAAATGAGAAGTTATAGGTTCTGCTATAAATATAAAGAAAAATCTTTGTCCTGTGAAATCCTGGTCATCTGAGTTTTCGAGCACAGACCAAAGACACTTGAGACAGTAATACTGTCATTGACAAACTCATCTAGAACAGTGCAAACTTTGGCAAAATGGAGATTCAACCTCAGGTAGCAATACTGGGATAATGTTGGTGGAGCATCAGGCTCCCCCCAGGAATCTGGTATTATTCAGGTCAGGCAGAAATCAGGTGAGCCATTTGTGAGGTGCTCTTTATTCTGCAGACAATATAGGTGAAAATACAGTGCTTCACTGTCAATATGTCCTTAGCTACCTGGCTGGTTTGCTTTAGTCAGGGCTGTAAACAGCTTGCTAAATTTTAAGGCAGAAAAGAAAGCTGCCAGTGTGTGCAAGGGTGGAGAGTAAGGAGGAAGGGGTTTGTCTTTAGGGCGGTTTAGGGTCATCTAAACATAACTTACTTGATAATTTCAATATTATACCCTTTTCACTGCTTTAAAAATGTTAGTCTACAACCTGATAATGCCTCCACAGTCAGCAGTATAGAAAGAAGACCTTAGACCTTTTCTGCAATAACTCTGGTCCTGGTGGATTCAATCTCTCATTGGTTTTGCTCTCAAAGTCACATTTGTAATATGGTGACAGCTGGCTCAGTGCTTTTTCATGTCATTAAAATCCAATGTCTTAAAAGAGTAAGTTTTGTGAAGCCAAGACACCATTTCAAACACAGAAAACAAGACATAATAAAATCTCAGTTGGAGGGGTTTTTTCCCTGAGATAACCTTTCCTTCACAGCAATAACTGAAGGACACAAATATGTGGCATGAAGTGGGCATGTTGCTGTCATGTGTGACGTAGTTTGGACCTCCAGCTGTGGAAGCTAGGAGAGAAGGTAAGGAATATTTCAAGGTGGCTAGTGAAAGTAAAGGTGTTTAAATTGATGAAACACAAAGGGGATCATGAATCCCCCTTTGAGACCACCAGCTGTGGTACACATATGCAGTGCCCCTTCCAGTAGTGTGTGCATGATGCCTCCCCTTGCAGGTGAGAGCTCTTTTGGCTCTCTGGGTGGCATGATAACTGAGACAGTTGTCAAGAGTGCCCTGGCCACTGGGTTAAGTGGGAGATTAGTCTAATGCTGATATTTCTCTCTCCCGTGCTTCTTCAGTAGCAGAATGCATGGCTTCTTTGCAGTTGGAAAGCTACATTATCTTGCTCATGAGCTGCTTTCTCCCCTGCCTGCCTCCCTCTGAGATTGCCCTTTCTCTGTGTTCTTGTCATATCCTCAAGGTCAAAAAGTGCGGAAGAAACAGGTGTTTTTCCTAAATAGCTTATTCTCTGAAGATGCCACTGTTAAAGGCTGTTCAACAATAAGAGTTACATGCAGATGATGAGCATTTAATGCAGCATACTGAGTTGTCAAATCTTTCTTTATTTCAACACAGATATTGCTTTCAGAAAGAAAACTGTGAAGTGAATAACTGGAAATTTATTTGGATCAATCAAAGCATTTAATTTTTGTTAAGTTATTCTTGCAATATGATTTTGAATTATCTCAAAATGCAGGGAATGCATGTAATAATCAAATAGAATTTTAGTCATTTCTAAGGAGAAATTAAGCCATCTTGTTCTAAGAATGTCAAAAAGCAGGTTTTGTTTTTTGCCAAAATAAAATATCAATTGGATATGAATATCCTTATAAACCATTCCAATTTCAGTGAAATGGTATTTGTATGTGGAAATTTCTTTCATCTTTTTTTCTGACTACTCCTAAACAGATATCACATTCACAGTAAAAGGTAAAGAAATCAACATACACAAAATAAATATATGGTTTCCATTTGTTTATTCATGTGTACATTTAATCTATTCCTGATCCAAAGACCATTGGATTTCATAGAGATTTCCTTGAACTCTTTCCGTACCTTTAATTTTTGAGCAAATGTTGAGACAAGCATAAGCAGCTTATGTGCATCCCCATATCACACTCCTTCCATGAATTTGCATGCTAATCCACATGTTAGACATTCTGAGGTCTGTCTTGATGAACAATTAGTGTATTGTGATGTGCAAAACTATTCCCTAACCCATTTTCGCCTATGCAAGGAATTTGAGTTGTTGATCCCAAGAGCATGTAGCACTAATCTGCTTCTTGTAAAATACACTCTTTTCCTTTCCTTCTCACTTTGATTACTTCTGAAGTATAGTTTTTTTTATTTTTCATTATTTGTTATTCATTTCTTAGTTTGCTCTTGTTATCTGTCTTTCTTCTCTGCTATTGCTTTATTTGTTTGCATTCTGTTTCTGCAATATTTTTCCTTTTGCTATTATTTTTCTTCATTAGTTGGAGTGAACATTTATCTCTGCATATCATGTAGCTTGTTTTTATTTCATTATTTCCTGTGTTTGTGTTACACAGACACCACTGCTCAGCCTCACAAAGTTTTCTAAAGGCAACTCTTATCAATACAGCACCACTGAACCTCACAGATAATGCATTATTAAATGTTACACCGAAGCTGAAATCTTACACAGTAGGTAGCATAAAATCATTACCAGCTTGAATATTTTTGAGGATCAAGATGATAATGATAAGAGCAATGTCCCAACAGGGGACTTGCCACTTATTACTTAATCCACAAGCCCCCTATAGGTGTATTTTGGTGCCATTGAATGCCCACCCAAGGGTTGTATGAAAGCCTGAAGAAGCTAAGACACATCAATGGTTCTGTAAAGGTCTTGTAACACAGCCTAAGCTCTCTGGGTTTTTTAGGGACTTTATGTTATTAATAAAAAGTTAATGGGAAGTAAAAACATTGTGTGGGAAATGTGTGCATAAAAGCCTTACTTTCTTTATGACTCTCTCCTGTAAAACTGCCCAGGAAATAACATCCCACACTGTCTTTTCTTTTTAAATAGTATATGTGAGTGATCTTTCATCTCTTCTTTATCTGTGGAATATTTAGATATGTAATATAAAAAGGATTTGTAAAACAAATAGTGGTCCCCACACTCTAGATTTCTCCAGTCAGAGCAAATGCAATGTTATTCATTTCATAATCTGAACTACATTTCATATATGAAAGACTAAAGTAAGTTAATATTTTCCTGAGCAAAGCTATCAAGCAGACAAACACTATAAAAATATTTTTATATGATCTTTCCTTCTCCTCATGCCAGTGTAGATCTTTGATCCTCAGATCCAGTTTTAGAATCTTAAAGGACTGAGAAGATCTACAATTTCTTTAATAATATTGACATTTTCATGAACTGTGTAATGTCCTCTACACAGATGCTCAAGATTTCCAGGAAGATTATGTCTCTCTAGAATTATCAATAATGTTTTGAAGGTCTGTGTTCTACTACAAGTCTGTATTTCCCTCTAAAGGTCTTAGCATTTATCTATTGGAACAGTTGGTGGTTGGGTTTTCCTGGTTTGTATTTTCCTTTTTTTTTTTTCTTCCCTGTTTGGACCCTAGCATAAGCAGGTCAAGTCCAGCACTCTCCAGTGAGATCAGTGTTACAGGAGCATGGACTTAGTGTGTAATATCTGCTGTTCAGGAAAGAGAGAGGTCTCCACAATGAATCTAATTTGTATAAAATAACAGAGATCTTCACTGTCTGCCACTCTTACCATCGACATGCAAATGACAAAGCCCTCAAGTCAAGGCTGTACTGCTTCACCTAAAGAAACTGAGGTTCAATTCTAGCCCTAATTGAATTCCCACAAATCACAGCAGGACCAGGAATTTAACCAATACTGTATAGAATGTAATACATACCAGAAACTGAAATTTCTCACAAGATGCGATTTTGTACCCTGTAACTGCATTGCACCGACAATAAACCATGTTTACCAACATAAAGGACTTATTTCAGATACTTCAGATGCTGTGATGTAGTGTGTCAGAATAGATCACATTTCTAAATTTGAGATATGTTTCCCCTCCAACACAGACCTTAGAGTCTGCAGCAAGTAGTTTCATTGTCAAGTGTTTAAGAGAAACCTCTCCAGCTAAGTTTGCCTAAATGAGGTAAAACTTCTTTCTATGGGACACACAGGCAAATACACCAAATACACATTATAAAAGAATGGCACTTAATAGATTTCACTGAGACTGAAATATAGACGACTATATTGATGACTCAGTCTTACAATGAGATCTCACTGGTTATAGATTACTCATCTCTGACTGTTTCGCTACACAATTTGTTTTATTTCTCATTCTCTTTAATGTTAAGTTCTGCAGTTCTTTCAGGTAGCCAAATATTACCCACCCACACTGGTACAAAACCAATGCAAAAATGGTTCTATTATTTTTAGCTACATAATTTTCCGTTAAAAGTTATATACTCATATAGATCGTATGCCTTACAAAATTGAGAGGGGGAGTAGTAGATACGCAAAACCTTCTCTTTCCTTCCAGTAGCATGAGGCAAATTGCACAATAAATCAATTTTTATGGATGCTGTTGACTTGCAACATTTGCTGCTTTTAAAAATTAATAGCTGAAATAATGAACATCCTCAAAAACTCTCTGAACAGTCAGCTTGATTAATTCCCTGATATGAAAAGCAGTTGACAGGTGCAATATTCTCAGCTGAAATTTTCTGTAGCCTGATCAGACTACAATTTAAACCTATTTCAGTAACACAAGTTTGTTTGCTTCGGTTTTAATTTGTGCAAAACAAACACATTTAAGTCCCATATTGTGCTTCGCCTAGACATGCATACACATACATATCCATAAAATATTCCTTCTTGTAAAATGAAACCAAGTTTAATTTTTGTGCAAATATTATTGTGAAGTTGTAATAGCTCTGCACTGTGCAAAGTGCAATGGGTATCTCTTCATACGGTTATTGCTTTATTGCCAAACTGATAAGGAATTCCTGGGTATAAGGAAATGTGCACTGCATTTTGAGCATTTTCTAGGTTGTGGTCCACATGTCAAAGTGATGTAACTAGGAATACCTCCTTTGAATGAAATGTAGATACACAGTTTTACACCAGTGTTTCCATTTAGCCCCCTTTCTGGGTCTCACTATTCATAGCCCTTCAATATAGGAGTTAAAAACAAAAAAAGTGATAGCCATTTCTCCTTCTTATTTTCTAGAGCTGGAATTAAATAATGCTGTTCTCTAAGATGGGAAACATTTGGAATACATTTCTAGTTAGGATAAAAAATAAGAAATCAATAATATTTTGGTTAAGCATTAGGGAATTTGTTTAAATTTTAAAACGTTTATAAGATCTAAAATATCTAAAATTTAATGTGATCCTGTGTTCTTTATTGTCTTGCTTTTTATTGCTGAGATATTAGTCTGAAATAATCAAGACCAATGCTTGAAGTCATGACTAATGAGGCTGCTGAGATATTCAGGTGATCCAGGTGATTCCATTCTGCATCACAAGCAGTGAATGGACATAGAATCTTCACTTCCAATGAATAAACGTCATCAGTTGCTTAGTTATATACAATCTCTGCTACCTAAAGATCCTTTAAAATTAGCTCTTGTGAGAAATGTCTGCATGAAAAATAAGTAAAATAATTTTTTTCTGTCTGAGTACAATCCATGTGATGTTCTTTCTTATTTTTTCATGACGTTAAGGTCCATGTTATCTCCCTGGGTACCTATGGGAGGTTTTTTCTCCAATATTCAGAAGTTTTACCTGCTTATTAACAAACTCGTTGTTACTGTGAGAGAAAACTGTGGAGGCATGTCTTGTTCAGGCACTCAAATAAATAAAGCTATACAGAAATGTGTGAGTGAGACTGAAGAAAACCTTCGTAAAAGTTTCAGTTGGCAGATGGGGATATCATCTATGTTGCTGTCGAAGATTTCCAAAATAATAAATATTGCTCTCTTGATAATCACATTAGATAACTTCTCCATCAGCAGCTCTTGCAACTGTTAAGTGTCTGGAGGGTTTGTAGATTAACAAGATGTCAAGGCTGGTCTTTACTGTAGTCTTACAAAATAAAAGGAAACACTCAAGGGAGTCTGCTTCAACAGAATTCATTAAATTTCTCAAATATGCAGAGGAATTACAGAGAGATAGCTAAGAAAACTATGCAACCTATTTGTCAGATATGCAAAAAAAATATTAATTTACAAAAAATAGACATTTCCACTACAACATGCAGGCAATGTTTAGGATAGAACTTCCAAATGCACACACAATCCATCAAAATAAGGTATCAGAGGACAAAGGAACATGTAGCAAGGCAAGAAGGGCTTAGAAACATGATTCTAAAGAAAAATCTAAAATTCATTAAGAATAGAGAAGCAAGAAAACAAACTTCTAAATAACAGTGTAGATAAAATGAGACATGCAAATGTTTTAGCTTTGTTCAAATAAAATTACATTTTGTCCCCAGAGGATGAAGACATCTTCCTGAGTGAAGATGAACATCAAGGTCTCTATCATCTGCCAATATATCCTTGCTAAGTGCTAAATCCTGGCTCTGTTTAGACAAAGATGAAGACTGGAGGATTATCAGGTTCTCAGAGTCATCCTGCTTACAAACCAGCAAAAGGCTTCAGACAGCAGTGTGTTTCTCAGTGCTTCTTGGCTTGACTGGAGAAAGGGATAACTTATGTCACCCATGGTAACTTGCTCTCAGACGTAAATTAATTAGAATAGTAGAGATCAAACCCCAGTGCATAGCTGGTCTCATCCTCCTCTCAGAACCTCTGCAGTCATAATTGTTCTCTTCTCTTGTATCACCATTGTGCCCGAGTAACAACACTTTGATGCTGAGTATATATTGCTGTGCAATCACCTCCTCCTAAGTACACCAGTGCTGTATTACATATGTCTGTTTACTACTCAGAATTAGTCTGAGCATTTGCTTAGGTTATGAAACATTGATTTTCATAGTCCAGGGAGGGGGACAGGGGAAATTGCAACCTCAATATCAGAAAACAAGGCAAAGCATTGAAATTGGCATTGTATAAATCAAATTCACTACAAGCAGTGCCAGGAAAGCATGTCACTGACTAGAATAATGGTGTATTACAAGTTAAATAATAACACCAGTAAGAAGACAGGAGGCCAGAGTCAAATAAAAGACACCTACTTATTCACAATTCAATCTTAATCCTTTGTTCCCTGACTCAGAATAAGCACCCAGAAAATGTTAACTTCAAATCTATTGATAACTCAAGATGGAAGGTGGCTTCATCTTTTTATGATTAATTATGGACAGACTGAGAACCAAGAAACTGCTCTGACAAGCTGGTTGGGCCATGAGGAAAGAGAATATATGCAGAAATGCCCAGATGTCAGCTTCACTGGAGGCATTGACCCCAGAGAACCAGCTTAAGGCAATGCAACATGAAGGTGGAAGCAGCACTAAGGAGGCTAAAAGACTGTCTGCTTCACATCTTAATTGCTTGAGCTATTAAACAAACACATCTGGTGTTGATGTCTCTGGAATTCTGTGCTTTTTGTGCATCACATATGCATCTGTGTTAATGCTTTCATGAGCTGCTCACTTTGGGCTTGGAGAGCTAAGCTGCTAGCTTTTTTTTTTTTAATCTTCTGATGCAAAACTTATAGGCATTTATTTGGTGATTTCATTTTGTTTTTTACCCTCAACCTTTTGGGGTTTGCCTATTGCATTGTCTATCCATTTGCCTTCCACCACGTCTGCTTTTCCCGTTTGTTCAAAAGAAATTAGCAAAATTAAATAAAGAAAAATTCCACTCTGACAGGCATGAATTTCTTAGAGTGAGTTAAAGGAGACAAGTTTGCACAATTTCATTATGAAGCCAAGTAATTGTTAAAAGAGATGCTGCCTCTTATTTGCTCAATAATGCTTTTATGCATTTCAAGCTTTATGAAGGATTGATTTGATAAAAATACCCTTGGAGGATTGTGACCTTGAGTTGCCTTTTGTGGAGGAATTTGCTGGGTCTAACCTAAAAGAGAAATGGAAATGGAGACTATGGAGGATTTGTATTTGTAAGGCGATAAATATGTGTAGACATACAGAATAAGAGTTATTGATAATTTTTTTTCAAAGTGTTACAGGTTACGAAAGGCATTTCCACTTGGCTTGCTGAAAATTTCTTATACTCCTTAACCTTTAAAGATGTAAAGTAACTATAAAAATCACATGCACAATATGGGGTGCTGAGACTGATAATTATGTAGGAGTCAAAGATACTGTAAAGGTACAGTCCTATGTTGCTGTTTGATAACATGAAAATGCCAAACTACAGAAGGTATCTCGGCTAATACTATGGTTCACTTTTTGTGAAATAATGCATAACGATCTGCATTTCCCTCAAGAATAGCCTAGCTGCTTATTCCATAAGAATGGGAAACCTTTCTTGTTATCCCAATAAAATATGGTGTATTATCCTGCCCAAATTGTATCTGCTGCATAGGCTAAATACATACCAAGGATATTTTGCCAACAATAGAGCCTGCAACATTTTCTCTGAACACAGAACATTTACCTGAGAAAATGTGTCTATAAATAACATATATGAATATTTTTTCCACTTACAATGATACAGATAAAAGAGTAACTCAAGATTCTTGAAAGTCAATATTGTATGTTCCTGTAGTTTCAATATATTTCTTATAAATATTTTAGTGCCTTTATTTAGTTATCTTTCCTTCTGCAAATTTGCTGTAAAACTAAATTATGTAAGAACGTTATACCTGCAAGGTTGGGGGAGAGGGGCTGTTTCTCCAAACATTATTTCTAACATCGTTAAAGTATGGATTATTTATTATGGGATTTAGAATTAGATTCAGATTAGTAATCTAAATTTTCAGGTACTGAATTTTCAGAGTGGAATTATATACCTCAACTTTCATTTGAGTTTTCCTGCCTTTTAGCCTACACTGACAACGTTTGCAACATTCATGGTTCGATTGCATTTGTATCTATGAAAAGTTCATTTTAGCCTTTTTAAATGGAAAACAAATTTCAGCTGGCAATGAATATAATTTAGACTGCTGTGTTATTCTATCATATTCATTCATGCAGTGGCATTTGGAAACATTTGCATCATTTGGAAGGAGGTTATGTCAGTGTTAATGAAAAGCTAAAGCAAATATTTAGCCCTTTGTTAGTTTGAAAGCCAATATGAAACATAAAAATCTAAGACTAAATTTCTAGAATTGTTCTACAACAAGGTAGTTTTTCAGCTATCCCTGTCCCCAGAACTTACAAGGAGAGTGCCTGGGTATATTTGTGCTTCTTGTTTACAGAAAGAAGGAAGAAAAACTTAGATAAAATTATAACAAAAATCAGTGGTTATTATTTCATTGCACTTTCTGCCTGTACAAACACAACAGTCCAACCGAATCTTTAATGTCAGCTACCTGTGTCAGCTCTTTGCAGCACCTGGAGATATGTAAAGGCATGGAATTAGCAGCTGCCTTTTTTCACTCCTATAAGCCATTGCATTAATGGACTCAGTGTCTCTCATGACCAGTTATAAGAATTGTCTAAAAGTATACTATTTGAATTTGGATATTCATTCCTGCATTTTGGAACCATTTTCAGAAGATCTCACTTCAACAAGGCTTTCTGCAAACTGCATTTTTTTCCAAATCAGTGACATTTTTTATGATTTTCCTTCTGAAATCTACGTAACTGATGAAAAGTCAGTTTTAAAATTAATGTCACTCAACCACTTATAAACTTGTCTACTACAGATATTTGAAGGGTAGCAAAAAGATATCCAATTCTTATTTTGTACTAATTTTCATTTGTTGAAAGAATTAAGAAAATATTGGATTATTGAAGTGGAAATATACAGAGAAATGATCAATTTGAATAATTCTGCCCATTATATCTTGCCAGACTAGAAACCAACAAAACCACAGTCACACAGTCAATTCCAGTGGCAGCAAGGCAGTCTTTTTGAATGAAAAACTCTTGCTCAGGTTAACTTTATTCCATAGACAACAAGCCTCATAAAAATATTGCTGATACATGCTATTTTGAGATAATGAGAAATATGTTTGTGAAAGTCCAAAATATATGCAATATAATGATATGCATAAATCGTAACAGAAACTGAACTGAAAGACAAAATAGCATATTCCAATAAAAAAAATCATATTTCATAGTATTTTCTATCATTTTACAGATGTACACACATGGATAATGTGTGGTCACAGAAAACACAATAGGACTGATAAACTCAAGAAGTGACATCATTCATCAATTTAGTCTGCAGTAGAATCAAAACCACATTTATCCTTTTTTCAAGAACAAGTTGGGTGAAGATTTCCTACCTTCAGCATAGAACCCAGTGCTTGGGAGATTACTGATATATAGCAACAGGCCATGCCTGTTTTTCCATCACATTCAATATATTTGAAGCCATCTTTCCCTCTGCAGGTGGCCATTTCTCAAAGACCACATTTTCTAAGTCTCTGCTCATTCTGATGGTTGGGTTTTGTATGGGTGTTGGAGGTAGTTTTTTAAGAGTTCCTGTTTTACTGACATTATTATCTCTTAAAATATAGTGTCCATATTAGAACAGAAAATAGAACTAAGTATTAAGGGAAATGCAAAAATTACTTTCTGTGTATTATGTATTACACTTGGCTAAATAAATACATACATGAAGCTTATCTATTTTTGCAACAAGGTCTAACGTCAACTGCCTATGTATTTCATTGCAGTGTACATTTCTGCAGGGTAATTTTGCAATTTACAAGAGAAATATGTCTCAACTGCATTATCTCACACTGGTCTTCAGTTAAGTCCTTTTGATACACTTTGGGTGGTTGTCTTTTCATTAGGACCATCTCCAATTTAATTTCCGTCCTTAAAAGTCCCTACTTTATACAATGTTCATCTAAATGCAATTGTTTGTGATCCACAAAGAAATATATTACCCACTTTGCTGACCTAGCCAGTAAACAAAAGTACTCGACAGCATCACCACGGAGGACCCTCTTACAAAGAAGATTCTGTCCTACTTCAGTAACAGATCATTTTACTAATTTCTTCTGGACTACATTTTTTTTCTTCCACTATTAGAATATTTTGGCCATGTGAAAAATTTTGTTAATATACTACATATGTCTCCATCATATGTTTCACAGTTGTCCTCTTCAGGAATTAATGTGGTAGGGTTTGAGCACATTTGTTCTTAGCAAAATGATGTCTGCCTTCTGGGGCTTCCATAAAATGACTGTTTAAAAATGTATCATAAAAATGCTATCAGATCTTTGTTGGTGCTAGGTGACTTGTCTATAATTCAACATTTTTACTTTCTTTCTAATTTCACCCCCCATATTGTTTTAATAAAATAATAGTGTATTTACCCTTCTGCAGTCTTGTAGAAGCCCTAGAATTCTTGAACATAATTAATAATAGTCCAAAGATAGTTCTGGCTTAGTTAATTTCAGCACATCCTGACATCTTGACTATGTCTAAGTTATTTAATAGTCTTTAACCTGTCCTTTCTTTGTTCTGACCTATTCTCCCAACTTTTGTTAAAACTAATTGTGTTAAAAATTAGCCCTTATAATTTAAGATGCAAAAATCACCTTTGTGTTCATGCAAATAATGTATGAAGGGAAGCTAGTCTTTTGAAAAACAGGGGGTTTAAGCTAATTTAATTCAGCAAAAAGGTCATACTGACAGCTGCAGCAACCAAAACCCAATCCCAATACAGATACAGGTAATGTAAGCTTCCCTATCCACCTATTAGTTCAATATACAGTGAGAGGACGAGGTCAAAAGGGCTGTTCATTCTTATGGGTCTGCAAGATCTTTGATTTCTCCAGAATGTTCCCACAGTGCACTAGATGATTTATTGCTTTTTTCAGCATGGACATTCTGTCTGGAAAAATTGGTTTCAAATTATCAATTTATGTGACATTTGCTTCCCAAAGTAGTAACAAATATTAACTGCCACCAAGGGCTGTATTTCAAATGGCACTTTGGATATAAAGAACATTTTATAACAATGAGCAATTTGCAAGGAATATATTGATTTTCTCTATAATCTTCTTATAGAAAGCCCTAAAATAAATATGGTTCTGTTGCTTTTCCTCTCTTCTTTCTGTTATCCTGTGGCCTCTGATGTCTGACTGTATGGTATCATGCAGCTGGGGGAGCCAACATGATTTGTCCTTTTATTATAGTCCTTTACGTAAGTTAGTGCTTTGCTTTTAAAGAAGGAGCATCACTGCTCTAATGAACCCAGGAGTACACTGCAGCCTAGCACCAAACCTATGTCAGTATATATACTCAGAGGTTTTTCTGTCTAGTCCTGCCATTAAAAGTTAATTTTCATGATTAGAGTCTCACCCACCATGTCACAGATAATTGTCCTTTGATAATACTTTGATATTTGATAATTGATAATACTCTGAGGATGACCTAATCAACTGCATCAGAAGTGGATGCCATTGGACAATAAACAAGACAATCTGTTATTTTGGAAGTAAGAAAGCATCCAATGCACCCCTTGATCTAATTCTTCTATGGGGAGGAGGCTCTGAAAAAGTTAATGGGATTTCTTCTTCATCTTTGCAGGTCATCTTCAATTTTTCACTATGAAATCAAATCTTTTGGGAGCACCATCATTAACCTCCACTAGCTTAGGTACATCCATCAAGTCCTCATTCTGTTTATCATTATTATCAGGGAAGTAATTGCTCTTCAAACCACTGTGACTACTAATTTCCTACACATTAGGACATAAACCCTATTTTATCCATAAAACTCAGAAAAGCTGCAACATCCAGAGGTTTTCATGAGGCATATAAATGAGTACCTTGTGACTTTACATTTTTTTGAAATAACATCTGTAGTATTATGTAGCAATGGGCAGATACAGTATTACATTTAGTATGCCCAGATAAGAAATCTACACTAGGTAAATGCCAAACTTCCTTTGAATAAAAATACTAGTTTCTCTTCTCTGTTCTTAACTCTTCCCTTTAAAGAATGTTTAAATGAAATATCTTGCATTTGAAGGGCATTATGAGTAACTGATTCAGCAACCATGCCATCTATTCTCCACTTAGCAAGTGCCAATAACTCCTTTTGATGTCAGTGAACGTTGTGTGCATGCATTTATAATAGAATGTACTCCCACAGTAGAGATTAAAGGTTTTCATAGAAATTGCAGGTTTATACACTCTTTTTCTGTAATTAATATCCCTTAAGATAGGAAAAAACTTCAACAACCTCAGTGTCAACAACTAGTGGCAACAGAATAGACTCAGCCAAACAAAAAAATAAAAATAGTGTCATCTTTTTACTTAATTGTTTAATCTCATTTCTCCTACACTTCAGCATTCACATTAATTTGTTTTCAAACAATGAACCCTTTAAGTGGCTCCTACTTAAAGGTCAAGCATTTCCATGTTGTACAATCTGTTACAGCATTGTAATTTGACAGCTTAAACATTGCATGTATAATGGGGTATTTAGTATTAGGTGCAAAACATTACCATAGCCCATAGACAAACACAAAGTACTCAAAAAGTAAATAAAGCAAATTTTAGGATATTTATGACTGGAACCACATAAATCCAGTCACGGAATTAACATATTTACCTATAATAGTTTGAGATTATCTCTTCTCTGTGCTCCTTTCTGTGGGGATGCATTATACTCTATGCCCCATTACCCAGTTTGGGAATAGCTTAAGATTCCTTGCCAGGAGGGGAAGAAGGACTGTTCCTCCCATACAAAGTATTTTAAAAACACAAGAGGCACAAGTTGCTAAGAACCACATCACAACAGCAGAGACAGGAACAGGAGAAGGTTTCCCAGGCAGGCACAGAAAAGAGCCAGAAAGGTCTGAGGTGGACCACACAGCAGTTTTTGGAGGGATGGACACACAATAAACTTGCAGCTGCTTCTTGGGAGACCAGTAAGAACTCCTTCTGTGGACAGAAAGTTCTGATCAAACTGTGCACTTGACTAGGTTACTATTATCTTCATGACATTGGCCAGTATCAAAAGGGTAAGAACAAAGAGGTATAAACCCTTTGTAGTGGAAAAGTGAAGGTGTTCACAACTCTTTTCTATTGTCTTACATTTATGGTGGGAAAGTGGTTATGTGAAAATGGAAACTGAAGAAAAAGTTTCACCACATTTATTCAAAGCTTCAACCAGTTAGCCTCAAGTGGATTTGAGAGAAGAACAACACCTAGTCTGGCTGAGAGATACAACCATTTGCTGGCTCCCTCACTCGCTCAATTGACAGGATATAGCCAAGTGTACTTCACCAGGGTGTTAAAGACAGAAAGCAAAGGGAGTACACTCCCCCACATCAGCACTAAGTGCTGAGACAAGTCAACTTCAGTGAAGGCCCTGGGACTTCTATTTCTCAACCTGTTAAATACTGTGCCCCTTTTCCAGGTCCAGCCAGAAGCAGGGTTTAGTGTATGTATCAAAGATGCAAAATGCACACACACCGAATATAAGTACACACAATAAGACAAATTGAAAAACAAGATCTTTACTGCTAGCCCCATTAAGACAATCAGCACTTACACAATGGAGACCACAGAAAGCTGCATCTTGCTCCTCATTTCCAGACAAAGAATGTTAAAGCTCACAAGGACAACCATCTTGATTCACAGGGTTGCTGTCATTTCTAGATGATCTCTAAATTTTAGTATGGATTTGACATTTTTGGCCTTCAAATCTCACAGCTTTGGTCTTTACAGAAGCTGGTCTTCTTCTTTCAGGCTAATCCAGCTCGTTAAAGTTTCCTAGAAAATATGCCCACACACTCACACAGGCAGTCTTCTCTGTCCCGTCTCCTCTCTGTTTTTCACACTTGTTCCTCCTGGATCCACTCCAACTACACACCCCACTTCCCTTTCCCCAAGATGTGGCCCTTCCTCTGAACACTCTGTAACAATTTTGCACATTCTTACAGCCCTCTTTCAACGTTCCGTAATAAATTTCAGACAATCTTTCAAGCCCTCAAATACCATATACCTTTGCTTTTTCCAGTAAGGCTCAGCATAATCCTTCTTCCCCTTGCTCTCATCAGTTACAAAGTTCTAGTCGAATATCATAATGTTATATTGGAGTGGTTTTTTCTATGGCTTGTCACTTCATGATATGAACCCCTCTGTACTGTTTCCACTATCTGTCATTGCTCAAGTTTGCATTTCTGAACGTTTAATTTACTTCTTTTCCTGTCTCTAGCTGAATAGCCATTAATCATATATCTGTAACAGACCAGCTATTCTTGAATGCCTCTTATGTTTACATTAAGGTCTTCAATCAATTGCCAGGCCAGGGCATGGCACGTAACTTCAGCCTGTAAATGGTTGCAGTAACACCTGCCCAGCAGGTGGCTGAGGTTCTGGTCCATTAGAGCAATCCTTAGAGTAGGACTTTCATATATTTCCATGCAAGAGACTTCATCCTGTACAGACTAAATATGATTCTAGACTAAGACTGTAAAAGGAGATTTCTTGTGTTCTGGTAAGGTTTGCACACCAGGTGAGGACACCATTGTCAATAGAGGCCACTGTGTGGCTTTTTAAGGGTAGACCTCAGCTCTTCACAGGTGAGATGTTGGTACACAGCACAGCTATAGCTGCTTTTTCCAGAAAGCATTAATGAGATGTCTGATGTTACAGTTATTACTTCAGTAGATCCACAGGGGTGCATAGATACGCTAGCAAAGACAGTGGAAAATTCTGTGGAAAAGATTTTCTTTGTTTCATTCTATGAGATTCTCAACATTACCTTAAAAGCTACTTCCCAGAACACTGGGTTTTGGCCCAATACACTGACATGATTACTGCTATTTCTATATCCCAGTTTCAGCACAAAATGTAAAACAACACAAGGAGTAATATTTCACAGACTCTTTGTTTCCTTTACCTTATGCAAATATGAAGCAAGTAATCAGTTTCTAACATTCTCCTTCTTTTCCTTGCCCCCCTAGTTATATTTCATTTATTGGTCATCTTACCAATTCTACAGGCCACACATCCTGTGTTTTAAATATATCTCCCCTTACTTTTTCTCACTCTTATATTTTTCTTCATCTTTTCTCTTTGGAAAAGTTGATTTGTCTAGGATACGTTTTTGTATTTTATTGAAATAAATTAAAACTACATTAACTATAAGGAAAAATAGTTTTAAAGAAAAATGTTCCTCTCAAGTCTACAGTCCAATAGTCATTGGTTTTGGTTGAAGTGTTTTTGGTTAACTTCTGTTTTATCTTTTAAGTTGCTTTGATTTTAAATTTATTATGGTGATATAAGAAGCATTTAATCAAATAAAGTGTCTCTATATCTTTCCATTTTAAGAAAAACAACCTATAAGAACCTCAAAAAAAATGTTTGCAACTACAAAATTGAAGTAGTTGAATTTTCAGCTTTAGTAAGAAACAACTGTCTTGTGAGGTTACGCCTTTATTTGTCAATCTATTTCAGGGTCATGAAATGTGCCTTAAGACTGATTTTTTTCTGGAGGATGAAGAAAGGTGATAGTTAATATGTGATTTCCAGCACATATAATAAGTAAATGAACTGCATATTAGATGCAGTTATTTTTGTTTCATTTAGACAAATGACATCTGAAATATGAACTACCAAATAACGAATTATGTATTGAAATTCACATTGCTTGATATGATGGGCACCTTTTTATCAGACTTTTTTCCCAGGTCGATTTCATGGTACCTTGGAAATGATCAAAACAAGAATGTTATACTATTTCAGAAGTGCGGTAATGAACAATAATCAGGTATCCTGAAATTTCCACATTTTGAGGCATCATTGGACACAGTACATCCCTGTCAGTCAGGTCAGGGGAGGGGAGCTTTCTGTTCTAGGAATTTAGAAACTGTCAGTAGTTGCCACCTACTCTTGTTTCTGGAATTTGCTTTTTTTCCATGGCCTTGTCTCATTTTCCTCTCTACAGCATGCAAAGAAATGCAGGGAGGAAATTTGGGCTTCTAGAGGAGAGGGGACTTTCTTCTACTGCAGGAAGAGAAAGAGATGATTGCTTGGGGATGAGTTAAACCTCAGAGAAAGATGCAGTAGGAAGAAAGGAACATCTCAGCTGTGGTTAACACTTCTAGCCATCTCCTGGAACAAGCTGGTTCCCTCTCAGTTTGGCTTTTCCTTAGTCTAGGAGAGTTGTTCTGCCACTGAAGCAAGATTTAATTTTGTCTTCCTCACTATGTGACAAAGAAGGCTTGAGTCAGCTCTGACTCCTTTAGCAGCATCTAGAGAGCCTCTATTAAATTAAACGTCCAGTGAAAGACTTTCAGAAAGTTTGTCCTTGGAATTACTGTTTATGACCAACACTTGTAGCATGACTGATCATCCACCATGAAGTCCATCATAAAGAATCTATGGGTTTTCTCCATTAACTATGAAATGTCTAACGGCAATCGTTGCTGATTTCTGGTACATAAAATATCTTTATTCAAGGACCATAATAATTATGAGTCACCCATGATCTACTGCCTTCTCATTCTGGAAAACACTGAGCATACTTTTCTTTTAGGGGTGTATATCTATACTTGCTGATAATATGTTACCAACTTAATCCCCACTATGGTCACTGTCTAGTCAAAGATAGTATTTCACCAACTAAAGGTATATAAATAGCATTTTTATTCAGGTCTAGGTCATGATTACTCTGCCTGATTATGATCTAATGGTCTAATTCTGTAGGCTGTGAGTATATGTACACTCTGTAGTTTGCTTTTGTTCATTACAAATATATGACATAAAATAATCCCAAAACACTGAAAGATGAAGTACAGAACACTGACTACTGTTTTTTATGACTGGAAATAAATGTGGAACTTATATTTTGGCTCTTTTAGTGTGTCATTCATCTTTTTCACCCACTTGTATTATAGACAACTCCGGACTCAGGATCATAAAATTCAGGATGTTTTATTAGTTAATAGAGGGATAAATAAACATTAGATGAAGAATCTCTATCCAGTTCAGCCTGTTAGCATTGTCTCAATGAGTGTTTTATTTCAGCCCAAACCTAAATTTACAGAGCCCATTTCACTTCCAGTTATATTCAGAGTGCTGAAGGTGAGCTGTGTCATGGCAGAGAATGTAGCAAAACCTACCTTGTTCTGGAAAAGCCAGAGTTTAAAAATCAGTCTGTGTTTTGAACTCATTGTGTAAAAGGCACTGAAACTACAGTCAAATTACTTGGATAAAATGACATGGCGAAATATCTAAATATGAAAAAAAGATTATCCTGCACTTATTTCTTGTAACACTTGGTAGACTACGCTCATATTAAACTGAAGTGAAATGGGCATGAAGCCATAAGAATTTTACTTACTCCCTCACAGAAAGTATTGTATAGCCAGTAAGTGGTTTAAATAACCAAATTGGCAAGGTAAGGCTGGAGGACTGGTCTGTTTCATGGAGACTTTCTTAAAACTGGGTAGATTGGAAGGTCAGAAATTAGACATTATAGTAATGGATACCATGGAAAAATTAAACCAGAAAAGTTTCTGAAATGATAAGAGATGCATTAACCTGGAATGCAGATGGGCAAAAGGGAACAGGGAGCCAGAAGAGCCCCAAACCTGCTCTTATCACACTAGTGTTGATAGACAAGCTACACACAGCTAGAGTTTTCAATTTCCTTAGTGTGCAATGTTGTGCTATATTAAGTGACATGGGATTTTTTTACTGTTAAATAAAGATTTATTCTTTAGACTTTGGGCTGTGGTCCGAAGAATTTGGTAAATTCAACTCATGGGACATTGGTGTAAGTTTCCAATTATATAAATGTAATTTTCTAGTTGCAGCCAGCTATTTTCATGACATTTTGTATTGAAACAGTTCACTATTACCTTTCTCTATCCCAAAATATACACATTTGCAGTTTACAAAAAGTGAAAGTGGAGAGGGTCCCTAATTTTTAAATTTCAAGATGTAGATACAAAATTGCAATACTAACCCTGAAAACATGAAAACAATAAAAACAAAAAGCCTTATAAATCTTATTATTGACATTGTTTGCTATGCAAGAAACAGAATTGAGTTTTCCAGGTAAAGTTAATCAGAAATTGTATTTTACTTATAGGGCTGTGTTCCCCTGAATGCTAGCCTAATTCCAGCATCATGACAGGTATTTTTCAGGCATATAGATTTGGTTACAGATTCCAAACTTTCTAAATCCTCCAACCAAGTCCCTATTCAACAGAGCCCAAAACTGTGATTTATGTGAGATTCTCCTTTGTTGGAGAACACCTCCAGCTAACCAAGTCCAGCTGCTTTTCACCCCTTTTTGCATCACTCATGAAAAACAAAGATCTCAGAACATGTGGAAATCTGATTTTTGTCCACTTGCTGCTATCAGCCTTGGCTTCCCTATTAACTTGTGCCCGTAAATTCCATTAGCTGCATATTATGAAACTACATGTTATATTTTAGCATTTCTCTTGCTGTTGCTGTTCTATCTACACCTGGGACTACATTCACTTTCTCAGGTTGTTGGTGAGCTTTACGATAAAGCACACCACATTATTATCCCTCCTCTCTTCTTTTACTGTCAACTTATCTGATATGAATTTTGGTTTTTTACTTCAGGTCTTAGTTTGCTATAAGGTCTTGGCAAGTGTTTCACAGGGTGTCGCTGTAGGGTACACATGTAGTGTACATGTTCTGTCAGCACCAATAGATGTGTAGTCCCAGTGCTTAAGGAAAATAAAAAAAATATTTAAACAGACACAGACATTCTGTCAGTACTACTCTTTCTGAGCTGAGTAGTGAGTTTTTAGGTCAGCTAACACAGATAAATATCCTTCTTTCACTGAAACACAAACACATAATCCATTTGATTTTTGGGAATCATTACCAAAGGCACTAGTAACTCTCTATCACAACTGATTCAGGGTGAATTCAGATCTCTTAAGTCACAGTCAAAAATTTCTCAGCCATAACATTGTCTTTTACCTAAATATTCAAGCTTTCCAGAACATGTCCACCACCTCAGTTAAAATGCACCCTAAAAACATTCTTTTTCTAGTACATAAAGTTTCTTAATGAAAAGCTGATCTAATAATATCATGTAGCAGATTCCAGAGTCCATAGGCAGTCCTGTTGGCGAGGTCCAATATGAGGTTTTACACATGACTGCTTACTCATAATCAAAAGCCAGGCTTGCTGGGGAAGGTGGGGAGGATGACATTTTGATTGTATGAGGGCTCTAATTTTTCATAAACTTGACAGATAGGAGAAGAGAGATATGAGAAATGGAAGTTAGGCTGATATGGCAACATCTGGAATACAGAGAGAGTCAGCAGCCTTTGGATGAGATTTCCACCTCAAATAAAAGTAAGAGGGCTGACTAAATCAAATACACACTGTTTAGAACTAGTAGGGGCACTGTAATCTTTTCCTTCCACAGCTTACTTGTCCTTTATGGACGTGAATTAAACGACCTAAGGCGATATGAAGAAACTGAGTGAGATAACCCAAAAAAAATCCCCTAACATTTCCAGATTCAGTAAGGTAGTTTTTGATAAGGGTTTTCAAGCTAGATATACACAAACAAGCAGCAAATATTGCCTCCAGCACTACATAATTGTTCTGACTATCTGTACAATTACTCATTCCTCACAACTCCAGGGCCTTCTTTCCTATGTGAAATTTAATACAACAAATATTAGTGCTGTTTAGCACTACAGGAATCAAGGAGCAAACTTTTCTAATCAAGGAATTATGCTTCCAAACTGAAGGCAAGAGACTATGGGAGGAATGCAAATGAACAAAAGTTTACTGGTACCATGAAAGAATGTGTACTACTCTGGCTGCTTGGGCACGGAAGGCAGAAATCAAGGATTTTATAAGAATCTCAGCCACCCCCTATTACAGCTGAACATAAATGAGGTTAAATACCTCATAAGAACGGTGTTCTCAACATCATTTCACCATATCAGCATGGTTGTCACAGTTGTATAACCTTTCCATGCTTTTTCCTTACAACACTTGTATGGAGAATGGCTCTAAAAAAATAGATTAAATAAATAATCACACCCTCCCTAACCTTTTCAACTTCAGTATTAACAACATCCCAAAGTAATTAAAAAGGTGAAAACTGAAGCATGAGCTATTTTTTTAGAAGGCTGTTTTACATCATAGTACCACGTCAGGTGTTGAGGGCCCTAAGTAGCAGAGACCAATGTCCAACCTGGAATCTACCTATGTGAACTCCCCATCTCATACCTGAAGAAATGTGCGTGACTCGCGGCAAGGCTTGCTCCCTCAAGCATACCACCATTGTAAGTTTTAGCTTCTGGTGTTTCGCTTCTGAATATTTCTGTTAGGATGAACGAAAACAGATCATATCTGTTTGCAGCTGAAATTTGTATCTAAATGTAAATGTGTCCTTAAGCTAGCTGGGATCTATAGAGATTAAATGCAGAAGGAACATTTAGTCAGCTAGGCTGGTAAACTCTTGTATTTCATCCAGTTTACCCTTTGCATACCTGAGGGATAGTAGGTAGCCCAGACTGTTAGGAAACATAGTGCAACTAAACCGATTCTGTGCATACCTGCCTGCAGTTACAGGCAGTGGAATCAGATGGAAACAGAAGAACTAGGTAGCAGGTTGACAAATCCCTTTTTTTCTGAACTCTGGTATGGTTTCACCTAAAATTTTGCTAGGAAAATTTCACTACCAGTTTTATTTGTCATATTTATGAAAATATGGTAGATCATGTATTCTCCTGGGGACAATCATCATCAAAAAAGCTGGACTCTTTGGCCTGATTGACAAAACATTTATGCAGCCTCCAAGCGAAGCCAAAGTGCGAGTGTACCCTAATGTTTCTATTGTTCTTAGACACATTTTTTGCTCAATCTCTTTCCTGGTAAAAGAGACACAGCATTTCAGTTAGCTGTAGGGTTCATGGCTTTTTCTATTATTATTATATTAATGTTAGCATCCTGTAAGATTATTTTGTGAATTCTCTTTAGATTCATATAATTCCAGAATTATTCTTTTCACTGGGCAGAAAAATGTCCAGCTATTTTTTCATCTAACTGTCAATAAAACATTAAAAATCTGTAAGGATAAATGTAGCTTGCTTCTCTCTAATTTACACAGAGGAATCAATCAAATAAAGGCCAGGTGCTTCTTGTTTTGACCAAGAAAAAACAGATTCTTTTTTGTGTGTGTGTGGGATTGGGGATCCGGGGGTGATTTTGACTGAAATTTTTCACATGTTTAGTCAATAATGAGCAGGGGGTTTTTTTACGGATCTTGGAAAAAAATTAAATCAATGAAATTAGTTCATTTAGAAAAGCCCCTGCTGTGCAAAAAAAAAAAAAAAAAATTAAATTAAGAAATCATCAAATATTTATTAATGCAGCACCTAAGCATTGCATGTATCTACTGCCATGATACATTATGATGGCTCCAGTGGCTCATGCATTGGTTACAGCTTGACATGTCAGACTTGTTCATGCTAGGAAACACCTATGGAGGTTTCAACACGAAAACTAAATACCTGGGGGGATGTTCAGGGGATTTTTAATGGGCTATAATACTTCTGCCATCCATACTGTGTTTATAAACCAGCCCAAGGTGATATCCACAGAAAGGTGTTGCCACCTATTGACTGCTCAATAGGGTGAGTGAAAAGAATTTGTTTGCCCAGGGCACTTCCAGCTCTGTGGCCACGTCTGTGTCAGCCAGGAACCAGGGCATCCACGGCCACCCACAGCCATGTCTCAAAGGCTAAGATCTGCATGGCAGCCTGTGGTCACTCCAGAAGAGGAAGCAGAGTAGTAGCCTGTTAGAATGTCCATGCTATGGCTGTTAAAGCTGATGTCCCCAATGCCACAGCAAAATTTCCCCATCTATCTTTCTGAGTGTTGATTTGCACTCACATAAAGGAAGGAAGCAAGGAAGCAAGGAAGGAAGCAAGGAAGGATAAAATAATAATCAATGGCAGAAACAAAGACATCACATTTGAAGTTTGCTGAGAAAACAAAATCAAGACGTGTCAGGACACAGTCCCAGGCACCATGACTTATCTGTACAGTTAAATTTCTAGGACAAACTATGGAATACTTCTGGCTGGTAGGAAGGAGCTTTCTCTCACTAGGCACTGTTCAGGTGTTAGCATGATCCAGACTCCACAACAGTTTGGATATGAACACCTAATTTTAGGTTCTGAGGTAATATTTATTGATATTGACACATTTAACCTGTTTCTTTTGGTGTAAGGGTAAGAATTAGCCATAGTACTCTCTAACCTTGTAGAACAGTAATACCCTTCTAACCTCTATAGATATGAGCAGTGACATAACCAATATCTGCAGCAAATTAGTGCAAACTTCTTTACATTCTGTTCTGTCCATCATACATAATATTATACAGACTACAGGTTTCAAATGTGTTATAATGTGTGATAATAACAGTTCTGGAGGTGTTTGGCTGATCTTCTTGATAAGAAATATGTGTTGCAAAAGCTTTCAAAATACCATTGCTAGCCAAGTTGCTAAAAAAAAAATGACCTAGAAAGAAATGACAATATTTCATGTAATGATTTTCAGTTTTTCTGAATGTTTACTTTATACACATGGTCACCTAAAATTAATTCCAAAAGCATATTCATTATGAAACTCAAAGCTTAATTCTTCATGAATTTCTACAAAGGAATTCCTGCATATTTCTCTCACACAAAGAAAGGTTCATAGGAGCTAATTACTAAACAATCTTACAGATGGTAGAAGGAATAAATAGAGTTTAAAAAGATAAGGGAGGCGATCTGAAAAAAAATCAGAGAACAAATATGTATTTATGGATACCTCACAAGGTTCTAATAGGAGTAAAAAATGAAACTGTAATCTTAAATTACTTGATTCACTACACGTCATTACCCTGTCTATAATAAGTAGTATCTAAATGTTCATTGAGTATAACTTTAGCTGGTATAGTTTTCTGAGTGATTTTGTCTGGTATTCTTTTTTAAATAACTGACAGAAAAGGAAATCATTTGGAGAAAAAAGAGTTCATTTAGGCTGATACTAACCACCAAAAGCATTCAGTTCTGAATATCCAAATTGAATTTAACTTGAATATTATTTGTATGTATACTGGGTTAGTTAAATGGAGAGAACATGCTGAAATTACCAGGCATGCACCTTTGCTCACTTCAGGAATTGGAGCTTAATCAGTGTGACTAATTAAGACATGAGTGCTTTGCATACACTGTATAAGGCAATTTTCCTTCCAACTGCAATTTGAAAATAAACATTATCCCCATAAAAATTATCTCATCTTTAGTTTGGAAAGAAACATAGGAACATTGGCCTGTGATGTAAGACCTCGTAGTCCCCAGAGAAATGGGCATTATCAGAGACAAATTCATCTTAAGATGGGATGACCTTTAATAAATGTTGAACTGTCTGCTATCTCTCTCCATCCCATCACAGAAGCAGAGACACCTGAGGCTATATTCACTTACCTAATGTAGACATCTAGAGTACAAATCAATTGCTCACTCACATCTGGTATCTAGTGCAATTGCACTGCCAGTGTCCTATTTGATCCAGTCTCTGATGGTTCCTCAGGAAGGGCACAGATGTGTCACAGTCCTATATTGTGTGTTACAGTCCTGCAATGACATCCTCGAGATCCAGAGACATTTTCCCATGACACTAGAAAATGGTGTGTACACAAAGACCTGATGAATTCAGCTGACCAAGTGGCTGTTTACTTTAGGATGAACTAAAAAGATTTCTGGATCTGAAAACTGGCTTGATCATTGACTTGCTTCACTTCTCTAAATATAGACTGGAAAAATGAACAAAACTTACTAAAACCAGCATGTTAATGAAGTATCCAGGGATTTCACACAGTTCATCATATAAAATAACAATAATCCAGTTTTCATTATTTTTTCTTTATTTTATAGTAGTTCAAACTTCAAGCTTTGCTACTTATAATATTTTTTGTTGGGTTTTTTTTTTAGGCACAATGATCTGGCAGATATATGTACTAACACATCTGTTCTGATCTATATGCTGCAGCTCTCTCTAAGGATCAGGCCTCTCCTGACACCATCAGCTGCCTTTGCCATACAGCCTTTGTGTCTCTAGTGTTACATAAAATGTAACAGCTCATCCAGCTGGCGTGGTACAGCTCACACCCATACAGCTGAACACTTCCCGCTTCCCAAGAAAAACTGGCTACATACAACTTGCTTAATGAGAACAACCCTGGCCCATGCTTAATCTCAGTAGCCTGTACCTTAACAGTACGGATATTTTAGTCCTAGAACCTAGGTACCAGACCCTGGTACTGTTTAATTTACTGGGACAGCTGTATCAAGAGGACCAGTGGGAACTGGAATAAGATGTGCTTTGCTGTACAGAGCATGATCCATGAGCCCAGTATTACACCTCCACCAGTGACAGCAGGAGATATTAAAGTACAGTCTTAACCACTTTTTATATTCCAAATTCCTCATATTCTCCAATACCCAAAATTGTTTATTAGCTTTTATCACCATTTTGGAGCAGCTTCTAGACTCTTTGCAGACATCTTCATTTTCAGAAGACTACTTTATGCTGTTGTTTAGTTTTTATTAATTCCCTCATTTTTATGTTGTTCTATGTCTTAAATGTTCAAGAATTGTGTCAATATTTGTGTGCTAGGCTTATTTGGTTTACTGTCTCCTAAGACAATGTTGAAACAAATTCCTTAGTGATCACTACTGAGGAGCAGCTCTCCCATTTATTCTTCTTGAAACAGGTCCTGTGTCCCAAGACACAGAACTGCACCTTTTCTTGTGGGGTCTGAATCAAGATTTTCCAGGAAGCAGTAATTTATTGCACTCATGTGTTTCTGATGAGGCTCTCATCCAGTCAATATGCAGTTAGAATCACTGACCAGAAGCACCTACACTAAAGCTGCAGCTGCTGTAATCTTATTTAACATATCATGATCTCTATCAAGTTACAGTACAAGAAGAGCACTATGTTTTTACTCTTGGAGTATGAGATTTCCATCTGCCAGTAGTTTCCTATATTCCCATAATATTTTATGCTGCAATACCTAGTGTTATATTTTGTGTACTGTGTCTGTACATCTCAGTCTGTCATGCCTGGAAAGTTAGCACCAGCAACTCCTACAGAGTACCACAAGGTCCCTGAGATATTTAAATCAGTACTGTCATTTGATGCCAAGCACTCATTTCCTCATCTTATTCTTAGAATTCCAGATTGGTGTAGAAGCACTTAAAAGTTTTGCCCTTGCACTGTCACTCAATACCACATGTGCCAGTCAACTAGCACTGTAGGAGGTATCATTTGCCTTCCATATTTATTATGATTGTGCTGTTTATTTCCCTCCTGGTCCTTTCAGAGACACATTGAACATTAATCTTGTCCCCCCTCATCTCTGTTTTACTGAAATAAAAACAAACAAACAAACAAACTTCACCTTGAACTGTGAATTTCTGCAAGGACTTTTCTACACTGAATTTAAAGAATTTGTACCTAGGAAGTTCATTGGAATTAAAGTCTTAAAGCATCCTGATTAAACCAATTTATAAATCAAACCAATGTACCCCTCAGAGATATTTAGAAAGAAATTTTTCAGGTTCTAGTTTGTGAAAAAATGTCCTTATCTATTGGAGATTACAGATGAAGAGTAGGGTTTTCTCTTGATGCTTTCAAAGAAACTACAACTTATTTGTATTTAAGTTGGGTGTTGTTTTAAAATCCTTCATAAAAAACTTTCACATAAAGCACTTTAGTTTAATGTTACTTTTAAGTTTTGAATTAAATTTATTTTAAAAAAAGAAAACTCATTTTGTTCAGCCTCAATTGAATTTGAATAACAGAACAGCAAGGGTGACTGGGGCTTGAATTCTGCCACTCCTGTTGTATGAACTTCTCTATTTATTACTCATATTGAAATCAGTGGGTCTACTCCCCCATGCTCCCCCCCCCAAAATACACTTCAAATTATGTATATATTTTTTATTTAATATTGCTCCAGAGAGGAAAGTCTGAAAACTATGAGCTGAAAAACTACATTTTCAATCACAGCTGCATAATTCTAGTGAAAGACAGCATAGTTCTTCAACAAGAACTTCCCTTTTTTAAAAAACTCTTTCCCAAGCCTTCCAGCATATTAAGTACACTGGTCTTGGAACCTGTTAAAATTTTGAGTACTGATGTCTCCTAAGTGATGTGATCAGAGTTGAAACTGAATGAATGATTTCATGTTCAAAGACCTGAGAGAATCGACATGGATGAACGTTAGTTCTTGCACTCACACAAATAGTTACAATTTCTTTGTTTTCACTATTTTCCATACTGACAGACATGTAGCCCTTGGGGTCCGCTATTATGTGCAGAGTTAGTGGTTTAGCTTTGTTTCCATTAGTATGAGACACAAGAGAGTGACACTGTGCAGAAAAGAAAGGCAATACTGAAGTGGGTGTTCAAAACAAATCCAATTTCAAAGGCCTGGGCTTCTGGAATGGAAAAGCCTGTGTGCCTGTGTGTGTCTGTGTGTGTCTGTGTGTGTGCTGGCAAATGTGTGTTCCTTTGCAATATGAAGCAAAAGGCATTTCAAATGCTCCCTGAATGACAATGAAGTATTGGAAAGCAATGACATTCTAATCATTGCTGCAAATGTCAGTGCAAGAAGCCCGTGGGTTGTGGGTCCCCGGTGCACAAGTTAACAGCTTTACAGTAAAATCACCAGGGATCAATTAAAAGAAAACTGTTGGTAACCTTCATGCATCCTATTGTTGAAATGCCTGGGAAAAAAAGGTCTAATTATAGTCCTAACCTTTCCCAGTGGGTCATGAATGAACTCCCCAACAGGCCATGAATGAGCTTCCAAATACGGCATGGAATAAGAAGGTAAAAAAAAAAAAAGCCATGGTGTGTTATTTTCATATGTTTAGAGTTTCTTATGCAAGACACTCAATAACAGAGCTGGTGACCAAGTAAACTGAGCTGAAATGAATACATCCAGTGTAACGCCAGCTATTGAGTTAGTAAGAGCTTCAAAACAAAAACTAAATAAAAGATGAAGTGTGATAGGAATTCAAGTTTGTTAAGAGACAGAAATAAATATCAACCTAAAAAATATGAACAAGGATTAGATGTAAAAGCACAAATTGCATAGAACTATTGTGTTAATAACTTTTGTGTAACTTTCTGCTCATTAATTATACTCAGTATCATGCTTCATTTTAGCAATGTTTCAAGCCAATATGAAAAAAGGAGAGAAATGATTGAAGACTTTTCAAGCAAATTAGGATATTACAAGATTTTTACCCAGTAACTGTCTGAGGTAGCAAAAAAACTCCCAACCTAATTTGCTTTCAGCCATTCACAACCTCAAAAAACATTTTGCAGACAGGACAGACCACAGAAAAGGAAGGGCCTAGTGAGGACGCTCTTTTCCTTTGGCCAAGTGTGGCAATGTCTTGAAGCTGATTTTCATGCAGACAAAGCATTTCCTATTCCAGAGGGACAAATGTGCCTGGATCTACCAGCCTTGTAGAACCAAGTGCAAATGGACTGATGAAAAACAGATACAGTAATGAAATGCATCATGACAATAAACCACTACATGCTATTTTCCTACAAGACCTACTTTAATAGGTCTTGTGTGGTAACACAATACCATACCTTCGAGTATGTCTCTTTCCCTGCCTTGGCCAGCCTCTGGGGTATCTCTCTTCCACCTGAGAGCTAATGGGGTGTTACAAGAGGGACACTTTTCTAATTCTCTGATCCAGGAAGATTGGGAGTTGAGAAGAGCATCTTCCATATGTAGGTTTAAGCTCCAGTCCTTCTTTATTAACATCATGAGACAATGTGCAGTTCTGAGATGTGGGAGAAAAAACCAAAAGACTCTATCCTCTTGGGATCTCAAAGACTTTTACCTCAGGTGCTGGCACATTGACTTGATTTGTGAAGCTATGAGCTTATTCTTAAACAGTATTGACAGGAAACAGCAGATGGCCAAATTGCTTGCAAATGCTTTTATATTATGGTTTATATTCACCAAGACACTTCCACACTGACATGAGCAATGTCATTTTCTAGTAATGTTTGGAATTAGTCCCTTGGGTCACCAATTCCCAGGTATTACCAGATGATAACTCTAAAACTGTGATTACTTAAATATTTTCAAATCCTGAAGTACTCTTATAAGGATACAATTTGCAGCCATGGGAGCCTTGATGCAGTGTTGCTGTCCATACAAATATCAGTGCAGTTGTGTTTTGAGTCTCCATCATATACCCCCTGGTAAAAGAGCTGGTAACTGGAAAGGAAAAATTGCTTTAGGCTGAAGCATATTTTATAAGATCTTCATCAAATGTGGTTTCTCATTTCCCTTTAGAAGAAAAAGACACTCATTTTTAAAAGAAACCAGTTATATTTAAACTAAAGCAGATCAATTTGAATTTCTTATCAATTGTTTTAGAATATTTTTGACTTTGCAAAAGAGAATAACACACCTTTTGACACTACACAAGTATCAAAATATGCATAAGGGAATTAGATATTCAATATTCTGCTAATATTCAATTGTCCCCAGCTCTTCCATAAAACTTCACTGCAGTTAATTCCACAGATTCTATAGATTCATGCTGAGTATTTTATTTGCAAATGACAAACTATTTTCACTCATCTTCCTATGTAAATCTTAACTAAATCTAAATATTATCCTATTCATACCTGTCTGAAAGTATATAACTTAATGTGCAAGGTGACATGCAACTAAAAACCCACAAGTATATATTTATAAGTAAGATCTTGCCTTAAACGTTTTACATTAGCAATAGCATTTTCCAGTATTAATTCTGCAGATTTGATGTGTTGAGTAGTTTAGATTATTTTTTAATGAGTAGTGTGACCATGTTTTAGTCTAGTAGAAGGAGAAAATATATTAGATGTAAGAATATTTATTTCATTTTATATACAATTTATTGAGACCATATAAAAAATTCAAGTCAACTACATTTTGAGAGGAATTTGTCTTTAGCATAGATCTTGATACCTATTCAGTAAATTTCTGTAAATCTTAATGGCTTCAGTGCTTTAGACTTATACGAATGGAGCAATGCATTACAGAATCATGGTCCAAATCAGAATGTTTCAAAAAAATAGAAGAAAGATAAGTATGTAACAACAAAAAATTCATACATTACGTAAACTGCTTGAACCAGTAAAAGCTTGACTAGTGATATCAGAATATTTGATAGAGTACACAGGATGCCTAAAAGTCAAAGTCTGAACACGGACAATACCCATAAAAAAAAAACTTAAATAATTACTAAAATCTTACAATGCACCTTCATTAAACAACAATAAAAAAAAAATAAGCCAGGTAGAGTGGCATCACTGAAGAGAGGTATATAAAGTACTCCTAACTTCCTGGCAATAAAATTCTGTCATATTGCCAACAGCTATATCAATAAACTAACTGTGATATATTGAATAATATCTAGGTATTAATGTGGAGTAGTCATTCATCACATCTATAGAAATGCCAGTGCTGATACATCTGAAAAGGTTCTAGTTTCAAATGTTAATAACTTTCTTCTGAGAGTTTATCAGATTAATTCCAATTTTTTGTCACAACACCTCATTTTACCAAAGCTGAAACACTGTTCTTTTGAACATATCTTTTTAAAAAACATTTCACTAAGAGGTTTTTCTGAGGTTTTTGACACCTACATTTTATTTAGTATGTATGTTGATTGGGTTTGGTTGTTTTAGGGGTTTTTTTTGATTGGTTGGTTGATTGGCTGTTTTTTTGGGGTTTTCCTTCACACGACCTAGGATGTCTTGGCATTTCTTTCAAACTGCAGAAAACAGCAGCAATATGGAAGTGTCATCTCCCAGAGAGGTCTGCCTCCTGCTTTAAAATTTATCTTTGAAAGGCAGACTTGGGAAGGCTTTCTCACAAACCCTATCTGAACTAAAAATATCTAGATATCACAAAATAACATTGTTTCTATAAGTGGTAGCACAAATCTCTTCAAGATGAAAGTTCGAAGTTTTCTTGTCTTGATGACCACTTAAAGGGCAGTGTTCTACTCTACAAACCCCTTCATCCTCTCCAGAGAGCTGAAGCCCTTTATGCATTATTTTTTTGATCATGCCTTCTACGGTGAATGTGAGAATAAAATGCCTCACCTGTGCTCTGTATAGTCTTTCTGCACCAGCCTCTATACCACAGAACAACATAAACAAACTGTAAGCTGTGGGGAAGGATTTAGCTAAATATCATTAAACTCAGAGGAAATTTCTCTGTAACTCCCTCGTGATACAGGATGTCCTTGACTGTATTTATCTGTTCCAGAAATGAGCAGTACAGAAAATAATTCATTAAAAAGTGATAAACTGCATTATCCTTCAGCAGTTGATAAATGCCATGACTCCCAGCTGATTGCAGCATATCTGTAATGGAATGTGGAGGTGTGGGTTGTGAACATCTTTGTTATTCATTCTGAGGTTTATAAAATGCCTACAGCCACAATAGTGAGGCTTTATATACAAAAATTAAAGGCATAAATTTCATACACAGCCCACAGTGGGATGTGCTATGTAAAATGACTGCTGCTGCTGCAGCTAGAAATTCATTGACAACCCAAGCAGGGGTGTAATGTGAGATGGAAAGGGACCAATTGACTGAAAAACAGAATCAAGTATCTAAATTTCCTCTCAAAAGGATTATCCACAGTAGCACAGTTTTGATTCTGTACCAGGCTCAGGAGCTGGCTGAGCTGAAATCCTGGTTTAGAATGACAGAAGTAGATTAGAGTGACTGAATGTTGCTCAAGGTTCTTTGCACGGGAGGTTTATACTAATCATACTCCACAACTGATTAATTGCTGCATCACTTGAAACACTACTTTATTTTCTCAATTTTCTACTGTCAAAGAACAGACCAGAAACGCATGGAGGTCTCAGGCAATGGCGAGTCGAAAAGGAAAATGGGACAGCCAGGAGTACAAAGTGTTACAGGCAACAAGAACATCCATAAAAAGAGAACCTTGCAAAGTGTGTGGGAGAAGTGAGGCAGGACACAATGAGAAACTGAATGTCAAATAAAATATAGAAGAGAGACAGATGGGATATGGGTGGCATAAACACACTGACTGCCGAGCAGTCAAACTTGGGAAATGCAGTGTCGAAAACTAATATAATGGAAGAAGAGGATGGGAATGGAGAGACAGCAAATGAATCTATAAGATATCCTATGGATATAATGAGTGGAGTGGGAGAAATAGGTATCAAAAAGAGGAATTTCCTCCTACCTTTGACAGTAAAGGAAGTGCGACCTCTACAAAATGTCAGAATCTATATATATATAAGACCTAATATCACATCAATGCCTCATGAACAGTATTCAGGGCATTTCATCTGTGTGTTTGGTTTTTTTTTTAATTCTTTTCCTGATATTTTGAGGACTCTGCAGGTAATTTCAGCCAACTAATAACCTAATCTGAGAAACTGAACATGCTTATGGGTAATGGACAATACAGAGACTCCAAAGAAATCTGGTACAGTGCTGCAAACAATTTAATTTTCCTTAGACAATACCTGAAAGTTTTCATGGAAGTGTAATAACTCCTGCACTCATTTGTTTAGGAGATTTACCTTAACAGAAGTCTTTACAAGCTCTACCCAAAGCCTCTTGGATTCAAGCTAGGCTTTATCATCTCAATGTTCAAAACTAAAAGGAGACTAGAATGGCAGACTTAGGCATGAGCTCTTGGCAAAAATTTATTCCTTAATAGGAGTAATACATCTGCTGTATTCCTACCTGCCTGTCATCTGAGTCAAAGTGAGAAATTGGCAGTACCCTTCCAAAACAGAAAGTAACATTTAAAGCTAAAGAATTCACATCCTTCTTTATAGAAAATAAATTACTTAACAACTATCCAAACTTAAATGTGTTACAAAATGCATTGTCTGTGAACCAAGGAATCAATCAAACCATATTTCCAACTGATCCTTGTCATATATTTTGTGTGTCATCTATTCCTTATTGCAACACCACATCCTATGTTAACACCCTTAGTGAATTATTTCCAGATGCTTCTCATATCAACAGACAATATCTTTTGTTGTTTTCTGTGCCTCTCAGAACTCCCTTCCCTGTTTCTTCCCATGTGCACTTACCTACGTTTTGTCTTCTATCTGGACAAGAGAGAATATCCTCTACAGCTAATCAGCTGCTATGTGTATCCCAAATGATCAGTTAATGTATACATGTTAACTGACAAGGGATTTGCTGAGGTATAACGGATAATGATTGAATTCACCCTGTCATTCCCACAGGGAGGTACAATAAAAGAACATAACATTTTTTCAGGCACTTAACACAGGTTTCAGTGTCATAAAAAGACATCTAAATTTAGATATTAATATTTAGGTATCTAAGGAAGTATGCTATCTCTCAGCTCCAATTTTGGTCAATGGAGATCTTGTCTTAACTAGTCAGCTGAGCCTAGAGAATGATCCAGCTGACAAATTTGCATCTGGGGAGACTGACTCTTTCCCTGGACTTTGTTAACTAAGTGCCTCAGAACATAATTCTGTGGTTAGGGGTCTGCCATTATTTGAGAAGCACTTGGTCACTACGTGGGTTAGGCAAACTGGACAGAGGAGCTAGGAAAGACTGTTCTGTAGTGGCAGGAGGAAACCAGGCTGGATATGCTAGTTTATACCAAAAGGCACTGCACAGTTGTGCAGGCAATTGAATTGAGAGTTAAGTCTTCACTGACTGTACCAGGAATTTAGACACTTACTCTCTGTAGATACCAACTAGCCTAAGACACTTATATTTACATAGTTAATTTCTAACTGAATGTCTCCTTTAAGGTCCTTGAAAATTTGCCAGGTTTGGCTGGATTGATGAAAGTGCCCCTGTGGAGAATATCTGATGACATAAACCAGTCTAAAGTTTTGGTTTCCAGGGTCTGCAAAACAATCTACATAGAAAGCACTCAAAATCAGAAAATGTCAGAATTCGAGTTGCCTTAATCTGTCTCCCTCATGTGAATACATGATGGCATATTTTTTAATTACATAGTCACTTTTTTTTCCCAGAGGATGTCTACTTCATTCAGTGTGTAGATGAAACAGTGCTCAATTAATGAGCAGCAGTTCAGTATTTTGTTTTCTCCTTATTCTTCACTGTGCAGCTGTAGGCCTTATTTATTGCACACAATTATAACACTGCTCAGAAGACAGAGTTATTAATTTCCTCATGGGCTTTTCTGTGTAACTCATCTCTATAATGCATTCGTTTTCACAGCACCCTTTCGAAACACTTCCTCTATTCACAGCTGAGATGTTACGCTTGGAGAGATTAAAGTCCACAGTATCCATAGATTTGAAGTGGCCAATTTAAGTCATTAAGCAAATTATTTTTTTCAAGGACTTAACATTGCTTCACATTTATAAGCTCTGTACACGCCCCTGTTGGTATGATTCTTGCACAGAGTGCTCATCATTCCTGCAAATCAGATGCCAGGAATTAGCTAGGTACTTGCACAAAAAAAAAAAAAAATCAGTAAACCATCAAAAAAAATTGGCTTCTGTGCCTTGATTAGCATTACAGACTTCTTAATAAGTCTACCTCAATTTGCCACTGATCTTCTTCACCAACTTTCTTATTCTCTGCCCGGCTTTCCTCATTGAGTTAATCTTACTTTTCCTCATGACTTTCCATCAAATTCAGTCTCCTAAAGGAAACACACTGCATCAGAAGTCACTAAAGACTTCTCAAAGCCATAGTAAAACTCAATTTTATCTTCAATGCCGAAAAAAGGCTGTCTGTAGCAGAACTTGGACACAGACAGGAAAATTCTCAGAGATAAAGGGTTTCTAGTGCTCTCTCTGGCATGCTGAAGGGGTGTGGGAGGGGTTGTGTGTGTATAGACATGAAATACTATTAGTTTCTCTCCCATCTTTAGCATTTCACCCCAGTAGGTGCCATAAGAATTTGGCAAAGCAAAGAAGATAACCATGACTGCCTGGCTGTCTCCAGCTGTCTAATTTCCTGAACAAATGTGTATTTCGTCTATGCAAGTAGATGGTCTTGAGTAACCCAATCCAACCTTTCATTTCCTCAGCTCTCCTACTCCTTTTGGTCTTTTCCACCCTCCCCACTTACAGAAGAATGGCTTTACTGCTGCCACCAAGGTAACCAAACACAAAACCTGACTCTGTTCAGTACAGTCTACATCTATCATGTGCCTCCCATGACATTTCAACTGAGCGATATTTAAACGATGCTAAGAAATCAAGAACCATTTGGTGTCGTTCCCATGAAGCTGGTGTAAGACAATATTGATTTTGCAATTTGATACTGATAACCTTCAGTGCTTTCCATCCCTACCAGCCATGGATATTTGCCCCACATCTCAAACAGCTGCCTCATGTTTCAGGCTCTTTCACAAAGAACTGTCTGTTTCTTTTGGCACCACCCTTTCTCCAGATTTGGCAAGATCCATTAAATATGGAGCTTAGGATTATGAGCATCATATCAAATGGCAGCTCACTTAGGCCTCTTCCAAAAAAAAAAAGAGATATCCTCAAAAAAATACAAATCCTGAGAGTCTTTCTATAGAGTATCTCTAGGGACACTTACAAACAGTGAAGCAATGGACAAATTTTCTTCAAGGAAAAAAAAAGAAAGGTCGCCACATAAAGAGACAATTCTCACAGGATTGCAAACATAGCACTTTAGCATAGCAATCTTTGCTGTAATGTAGAAAATATTGTAAATGTAGAATAGAAACGAGATTATATTAGAAGTGAGAGTGATTAATAGTTTCCACGACTCTATGCTAGCTAAAGCCTGGTAGACAAAGTCTCAGAAATAAAAGCCCTCGAAGTGAGAGGATGTTGAAAGGAAAATATAAGCAACAGATTCCCACAGCGAATATAAATAATGAATTCTGATTAATGAACATGCTAAAAAAATAATGAGTAAAGGTAAAAGAAGACATCACTTATATCAAAGATGATGAGAAAGATTTAATTTATTTGCTTAGAAGCTTATGCAATCAGTACAAAAGGTTCCAGCATGAGAGTTAAACAAAAGCTCCGGAAGAATAAATATTTATTGACACAGGAGTTACTGAGTTCATTTCATCCTGATGGTGTTCATTTCATTCTGCTGGTGTTGATCTGTGTTAATACCTTGTGAGAACAGATTCTTTGTTAGTTTTTGCTGGAAAAATGAGAAAAGTCTGATTGAGTAAATAACTGAGTGATAATATCAATGATCTTTAAAAAAAGGGGGGTGTGGGGAGGATGGCAAGGCAAGGCAAGGCAAGGCAAG
>VZTJ01000744.1:1269413-1306670 GCA_013397795.1 Orthonyx spaldingii
AAGGGAAGGCAAGGGAAGGCAAGGGAAGGGAAGGGAAGGGAAGGGAAGGCCAAAAACAGGGGGAAAAAAGGAAAAAAAGGAAAAAAGAAAACAGGAAAAAACTAAACAGGAAGTGAAGGAGAAGGAAAAAGAGATGGAAAGAAGGAAAGAAAATTCAACTATCAAATTGTATTTTACAAAGAAAAACACTGCAACAACAAAAGCAACAAACTAAGTTCAGTCCAGTAATCATTTTAATCAGCAGACAAACTTCCTTAGTTTGTCACGGACTTTGAATCTGAACACCCAAAAAAGCTACAACACACCAGAAATAAAGGTCCTGCAGAAGGGAACTAAAAGGCAACTGAATTGCACTTCATGGAATATGATTTCTAAAGCATTTCCCAGGTGGGTGTCCACTATTTATTTAAAGGATTGAGATTCCGTAAGTGAAGCATTTGCAGTCAAGGAATCAAATCCTCTGGGCCTTGTGACCAAACAGTCTCCCAAATCTCACCCATCACAGGGCTGTGTTCTCACTCAACTGCGCAAAGACTTCCAGTTCTGATTACACCAGCTCAGCCTTTTGTGAGATGCAGGGATTATTTTCTAATGGGTCTGCACCAACTTTTCAAAATGGCCAGAAGTCAATGAATTGCCCATTACAACTCAATAAAGGAAGTTTAGAGCCTTCAACAAATTGCTTTATACAAGCTAAAAAATACTGACACTGAAACTGAATCGTTTGGCTGGCTACCAAGCATCCTCACTGTTAATATCAGCAAAGACATGGTTACCTTCTCTATGCTTTATTTTGCCTGCTCTTTTAAAGTATTTTGACCTTGATTGATTGATCCTCCCCTGCTATTGGAAAACGGTATTCCAGTTTGATTATTAATCTTACAATGCAAATTGTCGAGCAGCACTGAAATAGTTTGATAATTTGCATAATGTTTTTAATGTGGTGATGAAAGAAGATAACTTAAGAGGATATATCTGAAAACACCACTGCTCTGCCCAGCTGTCATAAAATGCATCAGCTTATCAAGCAAATCAGGGTGCAGTTGGCCCTTCTGCTTGTTATGGAATATAATTATAGTGCCATTGATGGCACACATGACAGCACAAAACTGTTAAGGAGAGGCAGATCAGTTGGGATAAATGGCAACCTTGTCTGCTACTTGTACCTTTAAAGTTGTAAAGTGTCAATAATATAGTGGACAAAAAGACAAATCGAATCATTTTGTTTCACCATAAGTAATACGTTCTGCTGGAAAACTGAGAGGAACACAGAATGGATGTAATAATGTACAATAACAATAATACCTCATATCTCATAAGACTTCTGTTGCGTCTGAAGGCATTCAGCACCTCCAAGGTTCTCACACTCTACAGTGCATCTGGACATATTATAATCTCATATATCTGATTAAAATGCTGGTCATTTATCACTAAACTTCATGTCCTCTGGAACTGGTAAACACTAATTAGCCAAGTATAAGCTGACCCACAGCCTTAGCAACAAAGGTGAAGAAGTCCTGAGTTCTGACATGGATTCTTGGTATGGTCTTGGATATTTCATTTTCTTTTGCCTCCTCATGATCACATTTTCATGATTTAAGGAAAGTAACATTTAATCAGCTATGTCTCCAGGGTATGTTAATGTTTAACCAATCAACTACGAAGCACGATATTTTCCAGAGCTCTTGGAAATGTGCTCATTATCCTGCTGATGAAGAACCTCTGTTCTCATGATACCATGAATTTTTAGACTTTTCACAATGAATTTTAAAGGGAAAAAGACATGGGACTGTTGCAGATTCAGTCATCCCATCTGAGTGTACCTGATCTTGTCTTGAAGTTAAGTACTCAAGGGCCAGTTTAGCACTTGGATGAGAGACCAATCAGTAATCCCACAGGCAGGAGTCAATGAGCCATGTTAAATTACAGAAACTGAATTAGTTCAAAGACTCTATTAGGTTCTGCCTTCATGACTGAGTATTTAAAATACAGGAGGAAGAGGGTGGTTGGATAGATAGCTATAATGGTTGCCTTTGAAAAATTGCTGGTAATAAAATCCTTTTCTGCCCCACTCTTTTTTCCTTTTCTATTCTTTCATTTCCACCACTTATTAGCTGATTTTCTGGCCTGTGAGGACCTACCTTTGCTCTGAGAAGGAGCAGGAGGGAATTAGCAGCAATTTCTGTTCCTGCCACAGGTCAAAGAGGACAGTAGAAAGGAGTTCCTACTGTCCTGCTCCTCAGTCCAGTGAAATGTTCCCAAGCCTGTAATATTATCAAGCAAGCTGGAAATTTTAAAAAGTCAGGCAAGTTAGCATAAGGAGCCCCTGGGAACAAAAAGAAGATAAATGGTGGCTTCCTGTCTACATTTTCTTGCTTCACAGCAGCTAACAAAGTAAGAATTGGTTTTCTTTAGGGGCATTGCTTCAAATCTCACTTTAATATCAAGTTTAAATGTTCCAGTAAAATTCTTAGTCTTTCAACAGTTTCCTCTCATGATACCATATTACTGATGGATTTTGTCAGTGACAAATGACAAAGCATGCCTGTCTCTGAAACCATTCTCATTTGTATTCTTTCCAGTTTCTTATCTGTCCCATTGGAATAAAAAATTACAATTAAAAGATAATATTTCTGAGAATAATAATTAAGTAACATAAACTGTAGCAGTGTTTGCATGACATTAAATTCAGTGTAAAGTATTTTCTGGTTCCCCCGGATAGAAAGATATCTGGTTTAGACATAGCTGAAAGTGTTTTTGATTAAAACCATTTCTTTCTCTGAAGAAAAGATTTCTTTAAGACAAGAATTGTTACCTAGAAAATATGAAGACAGCTGATGAAGTTTTCATTAGTTTTTTTGCTTGGTTTACTGGTTTAGTGTTTTGAAACAAATGTAAAAATTGTAGTATTTTATATGGAAGAAAATGTAATATTGATTTAATGAAAGCTTTTTTCAGTAAAACTCTTCAGTAGAACATAGGAACATTCTTAACGGTTTGCTTGATTTACCAAGTTGAGGCCTCCTTTTGCTTTTGAAATACCCACATGAGAAGTAAAGTAGCAAGAAATTACTCTTTTTAGAGGTTTGACTTAGAAACATGTACCAAAAGACTTTCCTTCTTTCTTGTACATTTAATTACATGCAAAAATACTAGCAGTGGTATTTATGCAGCAGAAATTGTACATTTCTTGCTCATTTTTCAAGAATAAAGCATTTTCTGATTTCACTTCATTCAAATATTTTCTCAAATTCCTTTTTTGGGTAGCTTCTACCTGACCCACTGTTGTTTTTAACAAACTCTTTTCAAGCTCTTCTATTTGGTCTTTCTGTAACATTGATGCCTCGCTAATGCATCCATGGTCACATCCATGCCTGTATCTGTGAACTGAAATCAGGCGTAAGTAGGACACTGGGCATGGCAAATTGCTTAGGAAAGATTAACCAAAGCCCTGGTTAAACAAAGGAGAACTGAGAGGTGCTGTTGGCACACCTAAAGGACAGGACGTCATCCAGAGGGACCTGGACAAGTTCAAGGAGTGTGCCTGTGGTAATATAGTGCAGTTTAACAAAATCAAGTGAAAGTGCTGCACCTGGGTCAGGGCTACCCCCGGGATCAACAGAGGCTGGGGGATGAACAGATTGAGACCAGCCCTGCTGAGGAGTGGAGAAGAAAAAGCTTCAGGGTGACCTAACTGGAACCATCCAGTACCTGAAGGCAGACTACAAGAAAGATGGAGAGGGACTTTTTACAGGGCCATGTAGTGACAGGTCAAGGGGGGATGGCTTTAAACTGAGAGAGAGTAGATTTAGATTAGATATTCGGAAGAAATTCTTTACCGTGAGAGGGGTGAAGCACTGGAAGTGTTCCCAGAGAAGTTGTGCATGCCCTATCCCTTAAAGTGTTCAAGGCCAGGTCGGATGTGTCTCTGAGCAACATAGTAAAGGTGTCCTTGGCAAGGAAGTTAGAACTGATCTTTGAGGTCCCTTCCAACCCAAGCCATTCTATGATTCTATGAAATGTTTTTTGAAGTGCATGTGCAGAGTGATCAATAAAGAAAGCAAGAGTGTATTGGTGCTCTAGGAGCCTTGGAAAAAAAATGAACAGAACTTTAGGAGCATAGGCAGCTATAGCTGCAGCAATTAAGAGAAGACTGTTGGGACACAGGCCTTTGCTAGAAAAAATGAAGAGACCACAGAATAGTTCCAGGTCATTATGTGAGAAAAAATACACAGCTCTGACCACCAGCATTAGAGAACAGGGAATGAAAAAAAATAAAAAGAAAGGGTGAAATGGAGAAGGAATGAAAGTGCACAAGAGACTTGTGAAAGACAAGTGTTCATGCAGGGAACTGGATGTGGAGTAGGAAAAGAGCCAAAAAGCCATGACTGTTGAATCTATATGATTTTGTTAGATATGAAACACGGAGTTTTAATGAAATGCAGTGAAATATGGGAAAGGAGAAGATGCAATTACTAGCACTAGTTCCACTGTAACAAAAGACCTCAGATACCACTGTGTCAAAGCTGAAGTGAAATATATTCTAGACTGGAAATCACTGTCAATGAGAGCAGGCTGGGGAAAAGATGAAGGTGAAGAAGACATATAAGTTGGCTGAGAAACATAAGTGGTGATTTTGTCAAGGACAGATCAGGGACACGGCAGATGAGATGTTAACAATAAGAGGTGAGGAAAAGATAAAGAAATTGCTGAATATAGTAAGCTTGTATTCTCTAGGAAAGGTCATTTTAGACAGAAATAATCTACCTTTTTTTTTTTTTAAGTGATTTTCTAGATTCGAGAATCTTCACATTGTCTTTTGATGAGGGTGGTTTAAGTGGAAAAGTATCCTTTCAACAGGTACGTGTCTGAAAGAATAGAAAAAGGCTTTTATATGTTTTATTTGTTCCATAGCAATTTTCTGTTATCTTATTCTGAACAACAAAACCCGTATATAGTCAAGATACCATCAAGAAAGAATGTTTGATTTCAAATATTTCCAAAAGAATGTAACTTAAGGGTCATGGAAATGCATTATGTAGAGGAATATGTAGATGAAAAAGAAAACAAGACATCATCCTATCAACACTAAGCTATATTAAACTGTTGAAAAGTGTTCCAAAAGAAGTGCAGAAGTCCTGTCCTTCAAGACTTTAAAATTAAGTGGAATAAAGCAGTAGAAAACTATAGAGTGTCATATAATCTTGTAGTGCTAGTAAGATAATCTAATTGACCTCTTCCAGCTATAATTTTTACAATTCAAAATCCATGGCTTGTGTGGCTTGTGTGTTTTGCTGCCTCAGCTCACTGTGGGAATAAAATGATTGTAGGTTTGAATGAGTGGTCATCAGGAAAAGAGAAAAAGAGTTAATGAAAGCAAAAAAAAAAAACTGCCTCCTACTAGAGAGGTAACTGGCAGTGCTAACAAATATCTCAGCAAGTCTGATTTCCCATGAGACTATCTCTGATAGCTAGACCCAGGCAGCCAAAGCTGAATGGAAGGCAATAATAATTAGATTCTGATGAGTGACAAACTCACAGGAGGACCAACTTTGCACGAGCTAATGAAAGGAGAAGGAAATATCCACATTTTCCAAAATATCAAGAATGTAATTTTATTATGGAATAGTCTTTTAAGTGGTTAGATGTTCCTTGCTAACCTAAGGATGTGTATTTATGTAAGGAAAGACAGACGCAGAGAAAATGGCTGGCACCTTAACAAAACTGATCACACCTGGGGGTGCGACTATGTGTGCATTTCCAGTACAGGAAGATTCAGGGTGACCCATAGCTGTTATTCATAGTCAGTATCAGACCATTTAATTTTCTGCTTCAGTTCCTTTCCTGTTCCTCTCTCCAGCCTGAGTGTTATGACCATTCAGCATCTTCTCTTATGCTATTCTTCCTCCTCATTTGCTTTTGCTCTCAATGGTGTTTTAGAAGAATAAAGCACTCCAGTGCAATATCCATCTTCTTGAACTAATCTGAACTTGGAGCAAGTGCTAATAGCTCGGTAAGCATTTTCTGACCTATCCCCATGAACAAAACTTGAACCACATATGTGAATGTATCCACTGCTCAAAGTCACAGAACACCGAGCAGGATTCATATTTGTGCTGCTGGTGTGGTGTCTCTTTGTTTTGGAACTGAGTCACCAAACGAACCTTTAGAGAAACATCCAACATCCATTCCAAGGGAGGAAAAATATCAAGTTACTATTAAGCTATCTTCCAGAAACTGCATTTCTTTTCTGGAAAGACGCTCATCCACTGAAATGAAACGGTTCACTTATTTATGAACACACACTTTCTGTCCATGTAATTTCTTTCTTTACTTCTTTGTATCAACAAGCTTTTTTTTAGCAATCACCAAAAAAAAGTTGTATTTTATTCATACCTGCAAGCTACTCTCTCTCATATTTTAGTTCCTGAGTGTCAGTTTGGCTCCAGGCTCTTTCTGTGCATCCACAGGTATGGGTGCCACACTAATCAGCGCTATTTGAGTAAGACACTGCTATGTTGCTGTACTCATTACTGTTGCTGCTAGAAGCAACAACTGGCTGATATTCCCATTGACCCCGGAAAGGTGGCTTTTCCCTCTGGGAAGCAGAGATCATAGATGTGAACAGTGAAGGTAATTCATAATATTAAGAAGACGATAAAATTGCTTCTGCAATATGCGAAATATATTTTACATTAAAATATTGCCTTCACCAACTGAATATCCTTTAGTTTATCAAGTGAAACTATTTGTGTAGCTTCTTAGCACTGTACTGCATGAGGTCAGTACCAGGAGGGTTGATAAATTAGTTGCATGCATGATAGTTGTAGTAATAGATTTGCAACTCTAGAAAATAAGGCTCCACACTAATACTTAATGTGGTATTTCTGTTCTTCGTGATGGACTGTTTCTTATGTAACAGAAACTATGTATTGCAATGTGTCAACATGCTGACTCCAAACATTAAAGCAAACTTTTATCACAAGTTCACACAAGCAGGGTTGAATTATATGTTGTGGCATCTGCGTCACGGTAACCTTATAACCTCCTGTACCACTGACCATATGAGCCTGCTTATGCTCTTCCCTTCTCTCACAGTACCCATTTTCTACTATTCAAGCACAGAGAATCCAGTTTCTTGACAGATGAACTAGCTACCAGCTCTTAATATTATATCCTCACTGTAGAGGGTACTAAATCAACTAGTACTTTCCAGTATCCTTGCAAACTGAATTGGGCTGGTACCCTGTGTTTTTATGGGCTGGTTCTGAAATCTTTACCAGATCCCCCAGAATAACCCTTCTGCAATGTTTCAAATCAAGTTTATCCTCCTTCCCTGTATGAACTTGGCTGCCCGTCTCACCCTCTATGTGATTTGATGCAGACCTCCAGCTCTTACTGTAACTCATACACTGTCAACCCTTGTGCTGATCAGTCCACAAATAAGACAGGTTACTTTGTTTCTTTATCTTGAAACTGAACCCTCTTCAAAAGCTTCTGTGATGTACAGAGTGTAGCATCAGGTCTTAAAAATCTGATTTCACTTGAGTTATTTTATTTACACACAAATATTGAGGCAACAAAGTGTCAGACACCATTCACACCTGTAGGATAAAATACTTTTTATAGCCTTATACAACCTCATACTAAAATCCTTATAATTTATGATGCATTTACAACACTGTAAAGGCCATATTTGTTCTTCATATGTCATAATTCTCATTTCTTGGCTCCCACAACTGTGAAGGGATTTATTGTGTCATCTCAAGTGTACTTTCCTAGGAAGAATGAACAGTTTAGGCCACTAGATTTACTATTTACATCTGTTCTGTGTGAAGGTGCTATACAAACTGTAATATCACATTGGGATTGATAGGATACTACAAGCTTCTATTTGACAATGTAAAAGCATTGTCACTGTCTTTACTATAAATTTGCCTTAAAAACATAAAACTTGATTTAGATCTTAGAGTGGCCAGGCGTAGGCCAACAGAAACACAGAAATGAAGCACAGGTAAGCTTCATTTAGAAAGGTTAATTGAGCTCTTTTTCCTGGTAGGAGGGAATATATTTTGATCCATATTGTTTTCATGTGGTTGGGTGTTCAAATTTTCCCATTGGGATTTAAGAACTTTCTCCCATGCAATCTTTATACTTGTATTGAATACTAGCTTTTAAACAGAATAGTCTTGTTTCAAGGTTCTCAGCAAGATTACTCTTGAAAAAGACGAAGAACTTTGGAAATATCCCTCATCAGAATTATTTATGCCATTGTACAAGTGCCTGAAGCAGGACATGAAGTCTTGAAATGCAAAAACTCTTCTAAACAGTTTGAGAATGCTAATAATTTTTTTGCATATAATTTATAAAACAGGATTGGATTCATGCCATCACAATGTAGGCGTCTAAAATTTAAGGATGGGATTCAGCTGCAAAAGGATGAATTATTAAATGTCCTAAAATATCTTCCCTGGTCTCCAGTTGTGCAAGTCTTCTATCTCCTGGGGCAGTTCTGGTGTCAGTACTTACATATCTTGGGTAGCTGAATACCACCTCCAAGTTTGTAGCCTAAAAAAGTCCTCTAGGTTCTCTCTGTCGTCAGTGACTAAAGAAAAAAATGTCCAAGGAGTTAATTACTTTAGCAGTCTTTAAAGTTTATAACCCCTATTGTCCTCTGAAGATACTTACCTGTTCATGTATCAGAAGGAGTTTAAACAAGAAATTAAATTAGATACTTAACAAAAGGTAGCTAGGATAAGACTCAGTCTGAGATTAAGACACCTGGTACTCATTTCTTCATGACTATACACTGGAGAGAAAGACTCAGGAATATTTCTTACCTGTTAAGAGGATCCTCTGCAGTCATGTTGCTTTCACAACTGTATAGAGGAGACTGCCAGAATAAGACTGTACTTTTGCAAAGAGGAACCCTCCCAAACCACACAAGAACTATTTAAAAGTTTATCCTATGTGGGGACTGTTTGGCCCACACAGCAAGAGGCCCACGGGACCCCACGGGTTGGGAAAAACCTCTGGGATACCCCAAAAGCTATGGGGAGAAACTGCTTCACCCAGGATGCTTCATTCTATTATGTTAATATATTTTGAGTTCCCCATTCTGTTTGGCCCCTGACTTCACCCAAAAGGAAACCCCTTCTCCTCTTCCCATTGGCCCTCTAACCCCAGCCCCGCCTAATCCCCGCCCCCTTATAAAACGCCTGGGTTCTGCATCGTTTTTGTCTTTCTGCCTGTGCCCCCTTTACGTGTGGGGTTTGGAAATAAAAGCCCCTACGTGGAATTTTGCCAGCAGAAGGAACCTTCCCAACTCTTTTATTCACTGCTACTAGAGAAGTTAATCAGTTTTTGGGTGTCCAGGAGAGTGCCAGTCCTGCCCAGACCTAAGGAGCCGAACAGGGACTGTTCCTGCCTCCTGCGACCCTCAGGAAAGCTGTGCATCCTGCACTCCTCCCCAAGAATGGACCTCAACAAGCCTAATGTTCAGTCTTCCCCATGTACACACATGAATGAGTATATCATTCTCTCCAAAAAGGGTTTACAGATTTTCTCAGAAATCTTATCAAATTCTAAGGGCATTTTTTTTCTCTCTGGTTTAGATATTTCCTAAACAGTTACTTATACAATGATGATGTTGCTTTGAAACCCTGCCAGTATAAGAATTACAACTACTTACAAAGCTTAGCTATACACTGTTTCTTTCAATGAGTGTAATATTTCAGTAGTCTTTATCTCAAAAATAGCTGCAATGTCAAAACCAGACAATATTAGGTGTGAGAGATTTGGGTCTTGGATATTTGGTCCCCATTTGTAAGAGACAACTGGAAGGAAGGCACAAATCAAATGGCAGCAAACTTAACTCTTGACATGTCTGCAGAGTGTTACATGACAAGACCAGGCCATTAAGACTACTGGAATTTTCATTTTAATGATGCATGAAATGTTTTGGTTTTGCCTCTACAAGGCAACTGGGAGAAGAATTTACAGGTGGTGACAAGCTTATAAATTCATAAGGTACTAGAAATATTACAATTAATTCAATACATTTTTTTATTAAGTACTTTCTGAAGAAAGTGTTACGTTAAATGGGCCCCAAAAGTGCAATAGTTAGTAATGTCATTTATATCAGAAAGGAGGATTGTAAATCTTGTAGCAGTTTACAGATGTTTTTATTTAATATCTCCGATCCAAAAGATCTGACAAGATGAGGCCACTCCAGTGCTCTTCGATGGCAAAGCCCCTAGGGCTTCTACACTTTGCAACAAGTAGGAAATCCTTATTAATCCTTTAGCATTTGTTGTAATGACATTAATCATGATGAACTGTTCCAGTATTAATTCGGATGTCATATATAATTCCACAAGAATCCCACTGAAATGTGAGCAGAGAAAACCTCATCTAATTGGAGTAGGAAATATAAAATAATTCAGTGTTCCAATTTTACTGAAAATAACTAATCACAACTCCTTTCTAAAGCCTAGCCAAGTTAAGTGAATCTGCTAGCCCTTGGAATAGCATTGATTATATTCAACTTATTTGTAGAAGTCACATTTATGTGGGTTATATTTTGCCTTTCAATTCAGCATCTGGCAATGAATTCTATGAAATAAAGTGTCTGAGTATTTAAACATTAGTTCAGACTTGTTATTTTTTATACCAGAATTCTGTCATTATGCAGTATGTTTACTGCATGTGTAATATGCCTAATGAGTACTCTAAAACAATTCCACGAAGCCTGTTTACACTATTGAATCTCTAAATGGGAGTACTTCAACACTGCTTGTGAGGAGAACTCTGCAGAACCTTAGGGATAGCTCCCATCTTATTTTGTGCATGGGGGATTTAGTTTGGATTTTTTTTATTGCAAAACATGGTAAAGAAACCTTGCCATGTATTACTTATACAGAAAGATTTTATACCTCTAGGGTATAAAACAAAGAATTCAATTCAATTTTGAAATATACGTGCTCGCTTCAGGGCACCTTCTAATAGTAAGATGTTCAGTCTATACCTTAATTGAGCTATCAGTGGCTAGAGGTGGGAGAAATAGGTAATCAGCCCTTTGTTTCTGTTTAGTAACGAGCTGACAGCTTTGCCAAGGAAAGAGAACCATGGCAGCCAACCAAGAGTAATGGGTCTTGTTCTGGAGAACAGGAATTCTTCAGTGAGAAAGAAACAAGGGAAGATTTGTTCTTACTTAACACAATATGGCTTTTATAGCTTGATCATGAACTGCTGGCCTCAAATCAAAACATTGTCATTTGCTTCAGTAGATGAAGATCAGATCACTAATTGCCTGTAGAGACTGGAGTAGACCAGAACTCTTTCTTGCAAGACAAAATTACTAAAATGTATTTGTTTTGTAACATAAGAGTGTGTATTCTGCTATTTGAAAATAGCACTTAATGGGTTCTGAACATTTTAGTAGGACATTTAACATAATAAATTTGCTTTTTATTCATATAACAAGAAAAGAATATTAGGCTAATGATCAGGTTCAATGGGTTTTCCACTCTACTGTCAACTTTGCTTGTAATCTTGGGTGAACAATTTATGACTACATGCTTTGAGATATTTAAAGCATTACAGTGCAGAGCATAAGAGTTTATCACTGGGGATTTTACTAATGCATACAATAGAGTGCCCCACATATAACCATTGTGGAATAGCTCTTTGGAAACCAACTAAATGAGTTTGCAGAAAAAAACCAGGAAAAAATTCATGAAAAAGAGACAGGAATTTTGTCTAAAAGTAGGGACCTGATCATACTCAGGTTCTCTGGCAAGAAAGTAATCTCTGTACTTCTGTAAATTCTGATATGAACCTCATACTGGCATTAGGAGACTCAGTGTTCATTTCATTTCTCTCAAAAAGAGGAAAGACAGACTGTCTCATGAAAAAGGAAGATTTACTCAAGATTTTAGAATTTAATTTGGCAGCCAGCACCCCAGGAAAGCTGAGACTCTTGTGCCCAACCAGTCTGTGAACGTCCCATTAGTGGGACCCTTCCCTGAGCAGTGCTGCTGGATGAGAATGTGGTTTGACTGACTTATTCAGGGAAATACACCAGGAGCGTAAGGGACATCCCTCAGTGGGTCTTCCTCTCTACTTATGTTCCCTGCTGCCAGCGACTGCCAATGTCCATGTCACACTAACAGTTTATGGAATAACACCCTTTATAAGTATAAAATTGTGACAGGTTAAGGTTTGAGGATTGCCAGTGATAGTATCTGACTGGAAAAACATATTCAAAGACATATACAGACAAGCTCTAATCCCCAATAAAAGTATTTTTACTTTTAAGAGGGGGTAGAGTGTGGTTCTTATCCAACAGGCATCCTTACAGGGGAGAAGACAGGTTCAGCCTGTCAACTGATCCATGCAGTTACAACAGAGTCTTCCCTAACATTTCCCTCATTCTCAACTTAATTTTATAGTATTTCTTTATATTTAGGTGGAGCCTGAGTGACTCTAGTCATACATACCTGTGTTACTGACTGGTGTAAAATTGTCTTACTTCATTTTTAAAGATACAGTCAAAAAGCTATAGAGCACATGCCTGGTGAGGAGAGGTCATACCTTCGAGTCAGATAACTTTGGGATGAAGGTGTGGGTTAGCACTACAATTAGGCTGTAATGAACCAAGGAGAGTGATTTTACCACAGCTGTTGGCTCAACAGCAGGACATATTCCCCTCTCTCCCCTGACTGACAAGTGTTATGCAGTTTCTCAGATGTAAAGTACCATCGAGTTCCTCTCCTTGCAAGGATTTCAACAGAGCCTGGCCGCAGTGTCTCCACTCCACCCTCTGTTCCATTCCCCTTAGCAGGTGCTGTGGTTGCAGACTGTGGGTGTGAGGAATCACCATGGAATAGGTTTCAAGAATGTCAACTGCATTCCATCCAACTAGTAGCAACTGTATTTTACCCTATAATTTCAGTACCATTATAACCTCTGTCAGGATGTGAATAAAACTTCTCGGTTGCCTCTAATTTTACCCCAGCCATCTTTCCACACAGACATACAGCATAATAATCAGGGAAGCCTTCTCACTTGAGACAGAATTAGACCATTGATCTAAAGCATACAGAGGTCATATTTACATTCCTCCTCTCCTTGCTTAAGCACAAGAATAAGACTGCCCTTTCTTGAGTCAGGAAAGTGGACCAGACACTAATGTAGTGTACTGTTTTCTGTGAATTACTGCCAAGGTACCCAGCAAGAGTTATTCCATTTTATACTCAAAATTAAATAGTCTTTAAGTCAGTGGAAAAGATTGATTATAAAGGCCTCTTTTTACTATACCACATGGGATATGGGAAAATTAGGTACCCGCCTTTGCTGTTTGGTTATTTATACAATGCATACAACCTCCTATAGAGGAAGATAGAGAGAACCGCACACAACTATTCCATAATTACTGGGCAGGTCCAATGTCTATGCCCTGAGAAACTCTCTTTCTTCCTTTAAACCAAGCTCAGAAAATTAGTCTGGCTCCCTAAAATCTTGCAAGCAGTTATGTCCTGCTTGGATGAGTATGCAGGAAAACTTTTAATTTCATATACTTCAAGATTTCAGACTTGCTGAATTTGTTAACCTGAATGTCCAGAAAAAGACCCATTTTTGAGATATGTTAGACTTGTCTTACCTCTGCCTTATTAAAGGTATTTGATCATCAAATTTCCTTCATTATTTTTTTACAGATTAAAAGACTATTGTGTCCGACTTCCAAGAACTCCATCTCTTTCCTAAACACTTTGGTGGAGGTATTGTTCTGTTTCCAAACAGAATAGATGTTAGCTATTTGTATAGCTTCTAGGAAGCCTGGAGAAAGTTTAAGAACCCCACAACCCATAAACAAAAAACAAACAAACAAACAAACAAAAAAAAAAACCAGGCAAGCAAAGAAATAAAACCAACAAAAACTAAGCAACAACAGAAAATCTAAAGAAAAAAAACTTTCAGTAAAGTAGCCTTCCTTCCTTCATATCTGAGAAAAATTATTGTTAGGGTGAAGAATGACAGAGTCTTTCAGCCCGAAGAGACCCTCCATTTCTATAACAGCAGCTACATGAAACCATCTTAAAATTATATTATCAGTCCTACTTTGTACTCATACATTTAATATTATGGTTTTGCAAGTAAACTAGTGGATTTTAGAGCATTAGAAGTAAACAAGTGTAAGCATATGAGGGTTTCACACACGTACAAGGTAACTTTGTAGTCCCCTCCATAAAGGTATTCACATGGATATAGACCAGGCACCTAATGGTAGAGAAGTGAAAATCATTACACAGCTTAACATGTAACATCAACAGTGCTTCAAATCTCATGTGCAAAATATACCCTTTCAAAGAATTGAATAGCTTAAGAATAATTGCAGAAAGGCCAGTATGATTTCAGTCTGCTCCTAATTTATTAGGAAAGATTTTCCTGTCTTTTTTCCATAGTTGATCAGTCTGGTACAGAGCTGCTGAGGAGTGCTGGCAGGTATAAATTTGGCCTGCTAATGCCATATTATCACTGATATCTTCTGCTACTTCAGGTTGTCATGCAAACACTCACCTGAGTTTTCAGGTGTCCACTGCTCAGTACTTATGTCCTGATTTACAAAACTGTCAATCTCCCACAGTTCATTCTGTCTTCTCATTGTTAATGGCAGCAGTAGCAGTGCAGTATGAATCACTTCACAATCATCAGATGAAAAGCTCTTGGGAGCCTACTTCTCATTTGCACTAAGAGCCTTTACATTGCTGTGGAAATATGAGGGAGATTTAATGTGGGTGTAAATGACATTTTTGCTTAACTGCAAATCTCTTTTTCATTATCAGCATCCTGGATAATGAAAAATATTTGTACATGTAGAATAACACCTCTTTGTATTAGTGCATAGTGTCCTTTGTATAACTGCATTACTCTTATTGAATAACCTTTCTCAGTTCATTTTTTGTTCATGGAAAAAACCTGTGATAAACATGGATCATAGGCACAAAGACATCTTCAACACAATTATTAAAGCAACCACATTCCTCAGGATGATTCTCTTTTCTTCCCTCTCTCGTCATGAAGGATATCGAGTAGGAGTAATTTCCACTTAGTTTGTACAACTGACAATCTAGGTGACTGGACTAGCCTATTTTCCTCATCAATCCACAGAAAGGAGAGGGGTAATTCCAGAAGGAGGTTCATCTGATTGTATTAAGATAGTTGGGATAAATTGCTTCCTAAAAATTTCTAACTTAGACAACTAGACAAAACTGCTGCTTACATTTAACAGCAAAGGTTATTGATCTGCAACTCACACAATATGAACAAAAAGGTGTTTTTGGAGGCAGACAGTGACAAGGTTCTTTTCTATACTTTTACAGATTTAATTAACTAGTTTCAGGGAAAAAACTGACATTTTTTTCTTAAAAACTTTGAGAAATGCTGTTCTTCATTTTACAAGAAAACTTAACCATTTTCCTATGTAGACAAGGTTTTATGTCAAAGTTACTGACAGTAAAGACAGGTATCTGTGAGTGAAACTAGTTGTAGCCTTTAACAAGAAAAGTTTCAGTTTGAACACCGTGAGACTGAAAGTTTACAAATCCTTTGATTAGAAGAAAAGAAATTGCAATTAAAAAAATTACCTTCTTCCTTATTCCATGAAATAGAAAAGGTGGAAAAGATTAAAACTGACAAGTATAAAATCTTTAAATACCACAAAGAATTCTATCAGAGAATTTCCTTACATTGATTATGCAGTGACAGATATAAATGGAAATTGAAGAACAACAGATCAGAACAAACCATTTTTCATGTAGAAAATGTATGAAGGAAGATTGCTGCTGCAAGCATACTGACTTGACTAAAGAAGCAAATTCCACTCTAAATCAGGAAAAGTGATATGTTTGTATAATTTTGATGTGCTACCTACTCAGAGACCAGTTTGAGCATCTAAATGAAAAAGAGTTTCTCAAAAAAGTTTACTATCTGGCAAACAAACCTAGGAATTTCATCATTTCATCTTCCATGAGTCTGGAACATTTTTCAAAAATAATCTTGTTTTCAAGTTCATGTACTTTATAGAAGCCTTACAGTTTCTTTTTCTGAATCTAAGCTTTCAGAAATTTATTTTCCGCTCTGTTGGTTACAGACAGTTCAACAGGCAAAAATAGAAAAAAATTATAGATGCATCAAAAAGAACTTTTATAAAATGGCAGTTGCTCATGACTGCTTTGCCCATGTTATTCATTACAAATATGGCTGCATGGCATTTTGTTATTTCATATTTAACAGTTTGACAAAAGCAATCATAGGAACTCAGAATATAATGCATCAGAGCTGGGGATGCTATGAAGTTGGAATTTCCTATAATAAGAGTTTCTGAGATTCTACCAGGACTTGAGAAAGCCTGTTTTATAATCATTTCTATCATTTGCTGTGAAACAAGATCTAAGCACATATTACATTTCTCACTGAGTCAGTAAACTGTTTGGTACTCTATGATAGGCAATAGTCTAACTCAAGGCAGATTCAAAGTAGTGGACCATGTCTTACAGATGTCATTTTGCAGTCCTTCAGTACCTTAAGCCTGCCACTTTACCAATTTCATTCTTTTAAAATAAAGCACTATGAAGGAACAGAATGAGCAATCAGTAACTAACAGATAATTTACAAGAGGGATAAAGTAGTGCATTGCAATTTATACATATTTTCTGTTTGCAGTAGTAGATATATACCTTCTTACAGGGAAAATTTTTTTAAACACAGTTCTATACATTCTGTCCTGTACAATGCACACCTAAAATAGAAGTGCTTAATAGTTTAGGTTACAATTCACAAAGCAATTTTTTTTGCATATGAAATGCTATGTGCAATCATCCAAAGATTGTGCTTTTAATTAATTCATTTTTTATCATGATCTTAGCAAAATCAGGTGAAGAGTAAAGGAAGGAGAAGGGAATATTCACATTGTTAATTTCAGACAATTAGAAGCATGGGAAATCATGAACCTGTATTCTGTAAACAGTCAGTGGGGAGTGATAGGAGGCCTGACGTTAGGCAGTGTTGGAGAGTTAGACTGTTCATGCTCTATGGACTCTCAATGTCCTTTGCAATTCTGTAAGGAACAGTTGTTTCCAAGTTTGTGAAATATTAAATCGGAGTGCTTATTCAGCCTTACTTTGCATAAGCACTTTGGTAAAACATCAAGAATATATTTAAATTGTAAAGTATTTCCACAGACCCTGGAAATAAAAAAGTAATTTAGTCATTTTCTTTAAGACTCTCTAGACCCTTTGATACAAGATACCATAATGGGTGAGTGAGCTTTACTTTGTACTATCTTAGCACCCACAGTGCTTGATTCACATTGTCATATAGAATACTTGATATTCTGCAGGAAACATGATTTCTTGCTTGTTCAATTTTTTGGGTTTTTTTCCACACAATCAGCACCTGGGAAATCATCATTTGTCTTAAGGCAAATTCTTAATGATCACTGGCTGAAAAAATAAAATTTATTTCTTGTTCTCTTTTCCATCCCTCTCTCTTTTGGGGGGATGGTTGCATCCTCATACTCATAGCATCAGATGTGCATGCCATAACAGGGTGAGCAGATTCTATATAGATGATTTTCACCCTCTTAGGACCAGTAGCAGCATCATTTAGTGGGGAATGACTACATGCTTTTCAAGAATGGTGTGGGGTGGAATAGGAGCTTTGAAAACAAAATAAACACCTGAGGAAGCAAGAGTAGGTGGAAGAAAGATCTGGCTGCACAATGAGCAGTAGAGAGGAAACTTGAATAAAATAAATAATAAAAGACTGAATGGAAACAAAGAAGAATCAGGCAAGACAATTAAGACAAACACTGTTAAATAGATTAGCTATGGGAAATTCTGAGAAGACAGAGATTTATTTGTTTCCATGTTTCCATTTCCAGATACTTTTTTTTTCTGATTATCAAGAGACATAAAATATCTGCTTAGTGATAAATTTCTATGGTTCTCTGTTCGTTGAAGATGAGCAAGAATCAAGATATTGCATCCAAACAAAAGCCTGGATTACAAAATGTTCAGTGTAACTCATCTGACCTACCTAGATCAGTGTATCAGATACAGTCATTTCATAACCCAATGGGAATTTCAAATTTGCTTTAGGCTTTCAAAATCTCACAAAGCTTTCATTGTACCTTTAAATCCCTAAGTATTACAGAAAAAATAAACACTACTTCTGCCTTTGACAACTATATGTTACCGAAATTATTCTTCTTTTGATGTAACTACTGCTTAGTCAGTTCTATTTTTCAAACAAAAATTGAGACTTACAATGCTCCTCACAGACATCTGGTCACTCTACAACCTCTTGAGAGTAACCTATTCTATTTACCAATCATTGACACTATGACTTAACAAATAAGGCACTTCAGTTCTGTCATGTTATTCTGTTTTTCAAAGCACAGAGAATTGTCTTAATTTGATATTCCTTACACCAGAACTTCAGCTGACAGAATTCAGGTGGGGACTCCACTGAAGAGTCACTAATTTCTGCTACCTCAGGACCCAAGCAAATGTCTTTTCGATGCTTAAATCCACTCAGTGGCATTACTTTAACACAATCTGTCTTTGACTTGTCCGTAAAGTTTAGTGGATTGAAAAAATAATTCACTTTAGGAATTATTACAGTGTATAGCAAAGTCATTTATAATACACTACTGTATCAAATATATCTATATTCAAACATAAAGACACACTAGACAAGAAAACAGACACATGCAAACACATGCATATATATATAAAAATCAAAAAAATTTACACTGAAAATAACATTCATTTACACGCTACCATTTCATCTCTTTTGCATGAGTTATTGTTTAGAAAGCTGATCTATTGCATAATATTGCTCTTATTTCTGATTACAAGGCCCATTAAATGGCTTCTAGAAGAGTGAAAGAGAGATGTATGTCAAAAAGAAAAGCTTGGGATTCATTTTTCTTGCTTGTATGTGGTTGCCAGGTTCAAACTAGGTGAAGCATGTTTTAAATAGTTTGCCTTAAGCACTAGCATACAAGCTGGCATGAAAGATTACCGTCCAAAAGGCAAATCCATTTATTACTAGCCCTGGTACTATTTGTCACTTTATTCACTTGGGTAGCAAATATGTCACCCAGACTTTCATGGGGAATTTAACCATTGTGCAACCTGACAATAACAAAAGTATTTTTAGCAACCCTGACAGGTATCTGGTACTCCTGTGTCTACACATCCTTAGTCACAATTCCCTTAACAGGTATTTTTAAAATAATTCCTTGGTACACCTCTATCAGACCTTCCTGCTGCTTGATGGACAAACCGTTCTAGACAGTGAGAGTTGCACACCTCTCTACTGGCCCTGTTATGCCACTATAGCATGATAGGAAATTGCTGCAGCAAATTGTTATAATAACTTGCCATAAAGAAGAGCACTCTCGTACAGTGACAAACTGTAGTGTACTGTGCTATGTGGTTCATTCCATATCTGAAAGAAAATGTTGAAACTTCCTGGTCAAATGTAATTGATGGAAGAGGATTTTCTGTCATCATGATGACGGAGAACCTACAGATTCAATAACTGCTTAAATTTTGGATTTAAATTATACAAATGAAGGGAAAATCTGCCAGCGATTTTCCCTTCTGTATTTCTTTTTCCCAGAGTAATATTTTTAATTTCTCAGGGTTAGTTGTGCAAATCAATGAAACTTCAGTTTTCATGAGTTAAAAGAAAAAAATAAGCAACTTTTAATATTTTAAAAACTGGACCAAGTAAAGCCAGAAACATTAGGTTTAAAAATGAAAACTTTTTTCATGAAAAAAAAATGCTTGAAAAGTAATTTACACTTCACCATGTTTTAAGATGCATCTTTCATAAAGAAAATTTCTGATATATTGACCACTACCTTCAGGCAACATGAGGTGAAATTTATCATTTGTTTGTCTTATTCACCTGCAAGAGCATCCTCAAGTTTTGGCTGGGACTCTAGAGAGGTATATCTGTACTGCAGCTTGTGATTTGGGACATATATGCCACAGAGATGCCAATTTTCACTTATTCCTATTGCAATGTCACCTGACAAGTGCTGAGCAGGCAGAACAGTCAAAAATACATCTTAGAATAGCTTTCCATATGTCCTAAATTGAGGGTAAAAACCAGGAATTCAAGTCACTTATGGAGCAACCATGTAGGTTTCATAAGGGTTTCAGGACACTCTAGGGATCTGAGAATCCCAATAAGCAACACATTAGAGAGCAGAGAAGCTCGAAACAGTCCTAAGTAAATGCATAAGTATTGATGAAGACCCAAAATAGGAGACAGAAAGAGCTGCCACAGGAAGGGGGCAAAGATCTTAGGAACCTCCCAGCGGGGACTTATTGAGTAAATACCTTGGTGTCCTCAAGACAAAAAAGAACTGAGCTGAAGTTAAAGGTCTCTAATTTTAGTAATATCCTAAGGCTAAAAGTGTCAATGTCACCTAATGATCCAGAAACACTGACATGGATACGTGAGTGTTACCTTTCACAGAGGATCAGAGCAATTAGTACAGTGTCTACATCAAATTCAGAACACTAGAAAATCAAAGTTGCCTCTGGACTTCAGGCAATTTTAAAAGTGCATTAAAGATCTCTTCTCTGTGACCTTCAATCAGAAGGGTTACTGCAGCCTTTGAGGTCTAAGACTATGGGTGTCAATTGATGCACACAGATTTGCAATCCTTACAAAGCTAAGCTTTTTTGGGAAGAAAATACAGTGCTTCTTTTCCCTTCTACCCACTTTTTGAATAAACTGATGAAATATGAAACACCACAACACCCATACATGCTATCTCTTGTCTGTCTTCAAGAATTTCTATTACAAGGATGTGGGAAAGGCAGTCTGTAAGGGGATTTCTGACTATTTCCTCAAGCTAGCTGTCCTTGCTAAAGCTGTACAGAATGCAAGGCAGGCTAACATGCAATATGTAGCCCAGCTTTGCAGAAGGATTTTGCAGCCCACAGTAAATTCCAGGCTGTTGCCAACACACTGCTGCCAGTAAAACGAGAAAGTAACAGTAACATGATCTGTACCCACACCTTGATCTGTGCCGCAGGTGCATCACGGGGCTCCTAGACTCGAAACCTGGTGTCAGAAATGTCAATAGGCTTTCTTACTTCAGAGATCATTTTTGATATGGCTTAAGATTTCACCATCAGAATCCAACTCCAACTGACTTCAAGGAGACTAAAATTCCTACAGGTGGTTCTTAGCTTTTGATGTGTATAAGTTCATCTGCAGAACCTCAGCCAGTCACTTCAGTCAATAAGACACAACCAGAGTGGGAAAGGAATTGTCTTCTTCCTATGCCTGTTTAATGGACCCAAAAAAAAAAAGAAAAAAAGGGGAATCCTAAGGTTATCAGTTTAGGCTTACAAAATCATTTAAATGGCCAAGTTGAGTGAAATTAATTCTGACAGGTACAGCTGCTTAAGGAGGATTTAAGGCATACATGTCTGCAATGAGTGGATTGCTCAAAACATGACCAATGTCTCACACATCTCAGACATGAGTGTTTTTAGGACAAGACTGAGAAATACCTGAAGAAATAGTAATGTCTCAAGGAAGTCAATCTATTCAGCCTGCCCTGATGGAAAAGGGCTGATGGTCTCATATTACCTCGAAGCTCCTCATTGACTTCAGCAGGCTTCACAAGCTGCACTGGCCAAGGCAATTGTCTCCAGGAGCCACCTTTTCAGTGCATGGATATTTGTGAAAAAGAGGTATGTAGGCACTTATCTCTTTCTGCATGTTATAGACCATCATGGTTTGAATGGGAACCTACACATTAGCAAACAAAGTTTTTCAATTCATAAAGTTTCCTTTGCATATTTGGCTTTTGGCACTTAAATCACTTTTGAACATGGATATTAACTCATGAGTAACACTGATCCTTTAGAAATCCAGATGTTTTTAAGGACTGCACTTAGAGTGGAAAGGAAGTATGGTGGACTATATATGTGAGGCATTCAGTATCTTCTGTATTCATAAGTATTATAAGCTGTATAAAATCAAAAAAAAAATGATGAGGCATGTATGCATGAGGAATACCTATGCTTGCAAGATGAAGGTGACATTTTCTAAACTAAACTACTGTAACAAATTAGTGTTTCCAGAATTTATAAAATTACTTCCAAATGGAGAATTGGTATCTCCTGTCAAGATATTGGCCTTATTCAAGGAAACAGTAGGTTTATTCACTGTGGTTGTGACTACACTGTGGTAAGCAGGCATAATAACATCAGAAAATTAGATCTTGACATTCCCCTTCAAAACAGACCCGATTATTTTCCCTGATGGATTTATAGCTAAGTGCTCAGTACACTGCTGAATCGTGCCCAGCCTGGGATTTCATTTTGAGTAGATTATGAATAACTGTTATTAACGCCCCCCTGTCCTATATAATATGCCACTTGGGGTGTTTGGACACAGGATTTTTTTCAGGTATGAAAAAACTGACAAAGTCTGCCCAGAAATTAAGACATTTTTTAGTGCATGCCAGTGTTTCTGCCTTTTGCTCACTTCCATTTGGGAGAGGTCAGAGGTCACAATGTAAAGGTGCTTTTCTATCTATAACTGCTCTTAAACTATAGGCACTGCCTTGATTTAATTTGTTGTTAGTGCTGCTTTGTAGCTCCATTAATGTTAAAATCTTACCATATTTTTCATTCCAAACACAGGCAGTAAATTGACACACAAACACAGAGCTTTGAATGAACATTTTGCAATGCTTATTTGCCTTTTCAAACTCTGAAGATATATTATCCTGTTAGAAATTATTAGAAGACTAACAGCACTGGACATAGCACAGGTCATTTAGAAAGAAAACCATATAAGCAACAGCCACAAAATGGAATTAAAACGCAAACAATTCCTAATTCATTTTAACTGATTAAGAGTATCTAGAGTACTTCTACCCCAACAACTGCAGAGCAGCATTTACACAAAGCAACTTCTTTGGGCAGTAAAGGTTAGGATATCATTATCAGAAGACATTCTGTTAAAGTACTAAATAGCACATGCATCATTTTCTAAAATTGGGATTCAGTTACTGCTTGGTGGTATTTACTCATTCTTAAAGCATCCATGCAAATATCCACTGCACCTCTGAATATCAAGTGTGTGTGTCGGCATGGCTACTCTGAGAATCATGGGCACAAAGAAAAATGCATATTCATGCTCAGATCTACTGTTTACTTTAGTAATACTAGTCATTTTTATGTGGACCAAATTTTCATTTCCAGAAATTACACTCCAAAATATCACTTAATGAAAAGGGTTTAACATGGTATTTGGAAAACGCAGGAGATATGTTAAAGAAATCTGCCCAGTAAAGAAGATATGGATATGACTAGCAAATTTTTTTATGTTTTTATTTCAACATCCATGTTGTTTTCATAGAAGATCTGATATAGTAACCCTAAAATTTAATTCTGCTTTCATAATTTTGAATACAATGCCTATCTATCCAAATTCTAGGTCCTCCTGGAATTGCTAAAAAATGTTCCAGGTTATTCTTGCATTTTACAAGGACCTCTTTTTTACTTTGTGATTTAGTAGGGAATAGAAATGTGACAGAGTGGGAAAACAAAAAACAAAAAACCTTCCAATCTTCTAACAACATAATTTAGTGTTTTATTGAGAAAGTATTGCCAAAAGGCTATGGCACCCTTTTCCACTATTACAGAAGTGTAATACAAAAACATAAGAACACAGTGTTCATGCAAAGAGTAGAAAAGGCAATTGGAAAAGGGAACAGTGACGAAAACAGCAGCAGCAGCCACATAAACCAGAAATGCTAGCCAAATAAGGTAGAGTGAAGTGCAATGATTTCACTTTGCAAGTGTTAAAACACAGAGTCTACATCTTTTACCTTAAGTGGTTCAAGAAAGGCAGCATACTTTTTAATTTCCTTACCCATCATCCCTTGAAATCAGAAGAGTCCTGACCTAAAACACAGATTACAATGTTTTCAGACCAAATCACCATTCCAACTAGGCATGTTTCATGACTCCTTAACTTGCTAGTACATTTCTGGAGTGACTTGGAACATCCTTTCACATATCAATCTCCTTAAAGTAGTCCTTAGGGTTTAAAAGTGCCACCTAGGGCCAACTACAATGTGTTCAAGCAAGACTTGGTTAAAAATAGTTTATTCAGAAAGTAAGAGAAAGCAGCAATTGAAATGAAATGTACCGAGCAGCCGGCAGCCTGCCAAATGTCACTATATACCTAAGTCTTCCCCTCCTTCCCAGCTAAGGACAGAAAATGTAGTTAGGCCATAGTGAGGTTGAAAAAGACACTAAAAGCATTAATGTTCTGCTTCTCCCATTGGCAATACATTTGTCCCAAAGTAGGGTCAGGGGGCTAAAGTCCACCTTACAAATTAAAAGGAGGAAAGGGGTTGTTTTGTTGTAAGTTTGAACAGTTTAGCCTGACCCTAGGTGAGACAGAAGGCAATTTTCACCTCTCAAAGAGGTCAATTGCATTTGCCAAGGCACAGCAGATCAGGAATAGGACTTTAATTGTCATGCAGTATTACCTTCCCCCAGAACAGGAGAGAATCACGCTGTTTAAGGATATCTGCAAAGACCAGAAACAAAAAAATACCAGCTTTCAAGCACATCTTTGGCTGAAAAAAAGAACATTTGCAAGATTAATATTCTGCTAAAAGATGCAGCATAGAGTGATTCCAGAAAGTAGGCTAAAAAACACCAGGCTTGTGTAGTTTAGGGACTACAAAAGATTCCTACCACATCTAGTAGTCCAAACCAGCAACTCCCAGGGTTTCTTTAGTTCAAGGGATTTATTTTTCTCATCATTCAGGTAGGAAAAAAGGGGGAATAAACTGAGTAGAAAATACCTAGAAGAAACATCTCTGACTGAAGAAACATAGGGCTGATGCATCAAGTTCATATTACCCTTCATACTGTAGGGAAGAAGAATTTGTCAGGAAAAAAAATAAGTTTGCACGGAAGCCTCTGAATAGGCTCTGGCTATTGTTAGCTGTGTATGGATCCCCAGCAGAGCTGTTGCCACTGACTTAAAGGGAAGAAGTTGATGGCTGCTGGACTAGTCCTTATCAAGGCTGAAAATATGGAAGGTGAGGAAATAACTTTAAGAGATTCTCTTTTTTTCCTGTAAATATTGACATTTTCTATACAAATAATGGGCATTGAAGATGGAAAATTGCACTGTATTTTAAACAACACATTTGAATTTCTTGCACCACATTTTATCTGTGTATTTCTACTTATTTATTTAAAACTCCACAACCAAGAGGAATATGTTGTTTTCCTGGAGAAAAACAATAAATTAAAGAAAAAATTGATAAAACTTTCCCCTATTCTTCAATAAAACCAGCTTGCTATAGGAAGGCACGTATTCCCCACTGTACACAAGGAAAGATACAGCTGACTTAATCCATTGAGCTCTGTATCTCTTTAGTGTTGTTTTCAGAACTAAGTCCTCATTGTGTATTGAATTTTTCAGTAAATGGGGCCACCAGTTTACAGTCAATCAGATTTAAAGTGAGCTTGGGTTACTATGGCTGTGTTTTCCCTGAAGTGTTAGAAACTGTTGGTTTGTGATATTAATCCAGTATCTGTTCACTCCAAGGTCCCCAATCTAAAGTTTTGTTCAATAGAAACAAATTGAAGCCTTCAAGATGGGGATACTTCAGCTGAAGAACATCAAAGCTGTGACCTCAAAACTCTGCAGTGCCAAGGGACAGCCTAGAATCAATGGTAATTCTCTGGTCGATAGCTGGGGTCTGAAGGTCACCCAAGGACAGAGACAACAAAGTCTCCAAGGCTGGAGAGGCTGTTCTGCGGAAAGGGACCTGGGGGTCCTGGTTGATGGCAAGTTGAACATGAGTCAGCAGTGCACTGGCAGCCAGGAGTGCCAACCATGTCCTGGGGGGCATCAGGCACAGCCTCGCCAGCCGGGCAAGGGAGGGGATTGTCCCGCCCTGCTCTGCACTGACACAACCTCACCTCAAGTGCTGGTGTTCAGGTTTGGATGCCACAATATAAAAAAGATATTAAACTATTAGAGAGTATCCAAAGGAGGGCAACAGATGGTGAAGGGTCTGGAGAGAAAGCCGTATGAGGAGAAGCTGAGATCATTCGGTCTGTTCAGCCTGGAGAAGAGGAGACTGAGGGGAGACCTCATTGTGGCCTTCAACATCCTCACAAGGGGAAGTGGAGGGGCAGGGGCCAATCTCTTCACTCTCATGACCAGTGACAGTACTTGACCAAATGGCATGAAACTGAGTTGGGGAAGGTTTAGGTTGGATATCAGGAAAAGGTTCATCACCCAGAGGGTGGTTGGGCACTGAACAGGCTCCCCAGGGAAATGGTCAAAGCACCAACCCTGACAGAGTTCAGGAAGCATTTGGAAAATACTCTCAGACACATGGTATGACTCTTGGGTTGTCCTGTGGATGACCAGGAGTTGGACTTGATGATTCTGATGAGTCATCAGAATCATCAGAGTCATCATAGTCATCAGAGTCATAAGCGCCTTCCAACTCAGCATATTCTATAATTTTAAGTCCTAACAAAAATTGAAACCATTTTGGTACAGGATACAGAAAAGGTTTAAGACATGAATGAGTACACAAAGAGGTCACAATACAGAAAAAAAATGCTCACCAGATCAAGTAGATGCAATGAAGTAAATAAGTAAAAATGAGAAGAATAAAACCACAGATGACTGCGGGAAGGCTTCTGATGGCATTGCTGACACTATGAGTAGGAAGCAGTGAACAATAGGATGGCAGGTGATGAAAGATGGGCAGAGAAAATATGGGAACACAAAAGGAAGGTTTCCTGACCTAATGTTTGAGGAAATTTTTAGACCTAGAAATGGAAACAAAACAGGAGCATTGCTCAAAAACAGGGAGCATGAAATATGAAGTCTAACATAGATACTCATAATTAACAAGCTGCTCTTGTTTGTTAGCATCATGTGTGCTGTGGGGAAATTTTTTAGCAGGACCTTTTAACATTAAACTTTATCTGTACACCACAGTTATTTTTGCACAGCTAGGCAGTTACACTTCCTTTCCCACTTTTTTTTCCTTTTTTTTCTTTTTCTGGAATTTTTTTCCTTTTCTGGCTTATGGATATGATGGCTTGATATTCACTATGTAAAAAAGCAAAGGCATCAGTACTGTCACATACAATGCAGGGCAGCATCTTCAGCTTCAGCCTATTCCTCTTGTCTCTTGTCTTTCCATTGCATCTCTGTCACCTGCTATGTAAGTCATGGAATTAGTTCTTTAAAACAAGTACTTCACCTACAGAGGAAAAAGGGTGAAAAAGTCTTATATGGAGAAACGTGCATTAGCCCAAGAGACATTATAGCCAAACAAGTAACTCAGTGCAGAAGTAACTTATTAAGTGTCTTTGAACCTTTAGTTCTGAGTGCAAGAGACTACCCAATGGAAGTCTAACCCTGCTGTGGAGGAAAGTTGACTGGTGTAACCGTCCTTGCATAGAGAGATACACAGTCAACAGGGAAATTACAGACCGTAGCTGTCAACACTTTACTGGGTCTGTCAGACAAAGAAAAGATTCCTAAGGAGGATCTTCACTTTTGATGATTTAAGATTTCAGGTTTGTTCTAATTTGGTGGTAATCTACATCACTAGTAGTGTGCGATGTATCTTTGTTAAGAAGACATCCTCTGTGAGTCTGTGGCAATTGCAGTTTCCTTTTTGTCCTTATTAAGTTATAATTTCCATTTCTTCAAGCTCACCCAAACCTACAGTGAAGCTAGCACATAAGATTTACACGTACATATAACATTTCTGCACTCAATGAAAGGACTTGTAGGTCAGTTTTAACATTCTAAATTAGTATCAAATATATGTGGATTGATATATTTCAGAGTGATGATTCATTTTTTAGGTTTTACTTTGGTCCTTTTTTTTCCTTCAGTCCTACAGCCTGAGAGATAGCCTCTAACAAGGAATGAACATTATGCAGCATGCAACACAGTCATCATGATGTTTATGCAAATAATAATGGTATGAGGTAACAGAAAAAAGCATGAGAAGTCAAGAAGAGATAACAAAAGGACAAAGAGTCCCTGTGTTTCACTCTATGCTCATCCCATATACTACACATTTTTTGTTTTCTGCTTTGGAAATTTCTCTCAAGGTGAATATATAGCAGTGAACAAGAAAGCAATTATTACTAATAAATATTAATAAACAATACCAGGATAGAGATTATGAAAAATAATTCTATTTTAGTTCTCTAAGAAGCAACTGCAGAAATAGAATAAGTACATCACTTGTTTCAATGTGGACAACTTGCCAGCCAAGATATCTGTGACTAAAACTTACCTTTTTTAGTGCACCATAATGTTAGTGCAATGTTTTACTAGAGAGGCTGAAAAAATTAATCTATTTTTTATTTATTTAATTAAAGACCATGTTCAGTGTACCTTTTCCTCTAGTGGTAATTTCTGTCTAATATATGTACCTAATTTTTATCATCTTCTATTGCTAGGATAAACACCAGCTTGTCCACTGACTAAAACTGACCATGTGAACTCTCAGTCTCTGTATATCTCAATTAATTTTGCTGCTGGTAAAATGTGCTTTAATCCTTATCTTTCCACAGCCAGCAGTTCCTCATTTTTTGCCATATATCTTGGTGACTCTTCCACATTTTTTACTTACTGGGAGCAAACAAGAATTCATTGATTTCTTGAGAAGAGGATACAACAGTTTTTGCACACATCAGAGGTACCTGGGTCAGACATATGCAACTCCTTTTATAATACCTGTTATCTCTTTTCAAGTCTCAGCTGCCAGGAAAAAACACATGAGCTATTATTTTTGTTTCTGAATACTTGGGAGGCACTCATACACTACAGTACAGAGAACTACTTAAGTACCTGGGCATAGAGATGATCCCATCACCCTCTCCAACAGGTCAAGCCTCTCCTCTGGTGACGAATAATACCAGTTAAGAACAGTACATAAAAATGAGATTTATTCTTTCCTCTATGATCATGATTAAAGTAAAAGGGTGTTTTTTCCTAAGTCTATTAGTTGTATCCTTTTGCCTGTAAGTCACATCTCTGAAGCAATTACTTATTGACATATAAGTCTAAATCCTAAGTATACCTTCTATTCATACCCTCTGTGACCCTCCAGCAGCCTGCAGACTGCTACTGTGTATTAAGAAACTCTGAGTCTGAACAGAGGAAATAAGTAAGTTCTTCTCTCCTTTATCCCCTGTACAATGATGTTTTTCTCTTTATTGAAAGGTCTCTGCTATATCTCAAAGCTGCATGCCTCATCCATCTCAAAAGGATTCATTTTTCTTTAAGGAGGCTGATCAAATACCTAGGTGACTTTTTCTTAAGTTTTACACTTTTTTTAAAAATGAAATGCTTATGTACAGATTATTTTTGTCCTGGAAATGAAATTACCCAGGATCAAAACGTATATTAGAAGAAAGAGAGGTAAAAACCAAAAGTGTTTCAAAGATATAATGTAGCATCCCATTTAAGTGAGAAAATGTCCCGACGTAACTGGTGGTGTTCTCATGACTAGATAAAATCTGAGGATGTTTAAGAAAGAAGAAAAGCTCTGAAATACTGCAGAAAGTACTCCTCTACATCCTCTCTCAATCTTCTGTACGACAACCACTGAAAGTTTGGGACAGGATCCAATGGTGGATCCTGAGGGAGATGGGACAGCAACATTTCTACAAAAAAAATTGAATTACTGACTTAAAAATTGCTAACTCTGACATGAATAAAAAAATAAAAAAAATAAAAATAAAAATTAAAAAAAAAAAAAAGAGGGTGTTCCCGATAGCGCTTTAGTCAAAATATTCAGAAGAGCAATGAATATGCACAACATTTTGGAGGAAATGGCTGAGGCAGCAAACACCAGCGTACACTGCTTCACAGTAAATGGGTTCCAGAGACTGTTGTGCTGTTTGCATTCATTCAGTGACAGATCAGCCTAGAGAATGGTAGCATCTGGATGAGGGCAGATGGCTAAACTGTCAAATAATGACATTTTACAAAATTTCAGCAGTCTAAGCGCAATACGGTTCCAGTCCCAAAGGCAGACAGGTAAACAATGGTGCAGAAGTTATAGCACTAGCACACAAGATTACTGATTATAATTATTCTAGGGGAATGAACTCTTCTCAGAAGATTAGGCTGACAGGAAGATTGAGAGTTCTCTCAGAAAAAATCAGGTGACATCTCCCCTGTTTTGTTCATCCATCTATTTTGCTACATTTTCACCTCAAATGAGCTTCTTGTGATGTGCTAAAATAACATAAACCTTTCAGAGTAAAGATGTTCATATTCACCATTTTTCTGAAAGCCATCTTTCACTGCTAAATTTTTTGTTGGGTTTCAGAAATTCACCACTGAGTCAGGGATAGACATTAAGAGAAATCTTTGCCCTTATGACCAGAATGCACTTGGATACAAAAAATCTTATCTTTATTGTCCAGAGGAGAAAAATCATTCACAAAAATACCAGAAAATAGCAGCTGATCCTGTGGAGAGAAACGAAAACATCTTTCCACTTAGTTGAACTTACATAGAAACAAAATTTAAAGTTTTGAATAATCAAACTCCTGTAAAGAACAAGGAAAACACCTTTTTATTTTTATTTTTTTGGTGGGGTAATTGGCATGTGTTTTGGAAGTGAAATCACAAAATGAACAAGAGAGGATTCTTCCATTTTCTGTTGGAATTTCTGTTCCTTTTTTAGAGAGGTCACAGCAAGGTACCTTAGCAATGAAACATGAACCATAACCTGTAGTTCATAGCATCTTTCTTGCAGAGTAAGTGAAGAGTCTGAGCTGAATTTTTTAAATCTGTCAACAAACACTGACACCATTAGCTATGCAGTTACATGAGTGACAGTGAAGCCTTACAGAAGTGACTGAGGGGTTCTTCTTTCTCTCTGGTCCCTTCTCCTTTGCTTAATGTGCACTTGTTCCCCAGCCCATTATATACTGGTACACATAGTTTTGGAGATTGCCAGTCTCTCACCTACCTTGTTGAAGATATAGTTGCCATGCTCATACAAGCCCTTCCCCTGAGAATGGGCAGAGACCTGTGAAGGGCAGATAGGCAGGCAGGCAGACACGCAGACCTATCAATAGAAAAAGGGCTGGAGGAAGGGAAAGAAAAGAGGTCTTCTGCTGGAAATATTAATAATATTACAAATATAAAGTTTTCATCTGCTTCTCATTTAACTCCTATACATAAATTTCTGTGCTTTACAGTGCTTGATAGATGTCATAAAATTACATGGATGGTGTGAATTAGCTGAAGTTCAATCTAAATAAAAGCAAAGCAGTACTGATTGGCCAGGGAAAGACTTTAAGGAGTAAAGGTATCTGTTTTTTAGAATTGTATCTTATTGCTGGTATGGTTCTTAATGTGCATTTCAGACTAGATTCACTTTTTTCTGAATTCATACTTGGCAACGGTAACTCAGAAGCTATTACTATTCCTCTCAGATACTTCTTTCACCATTTTTATTGACACAGTGAAAATACAGAGCATATCTTTAGGAAAGATCATTCTGCTTGGGTATATCACAGCAATATCCATAGCTTTGCCATCTGCAAAACAGAATTACCTAACCTTGGTGTGTGTTGAGCACTGTGGCTAAATGATGTAAATGCATGTTTCAATGCATATGCTATTAATTATGTGATAGCTTAGAGCCAGAGTGCTAGTTGTGAATTAAGTGACATTAAACAATGAGGAATCTTTCTTTTCCTTCATAGTTATGTTTTCACTCTTGACACAGGGACTACAGCTTCCACTGTGTCGTAAGTTTACCCAGGAAGGGTCAGTTTTGCAAGTGACCTATGGTGCAGGAAGCAGTACACCTTGCTTCCTGGAAAACAGAGCCAGTGACCAGCTAGTTTCGAGTATTAATGAGTATATAATCCAATTAAAAGTTGTTCCGCCTCCAGGGGAAAAACCATATTTAAGAGAAATATACCTAAAAAAACCCTCTTTTTCCTGTCCTGTTGCTGCCAAAGAAACAAGTCCTGTACTTCTCTCTCTAGTAAGACTAGGCCCTTGCCCTTCCCCGCCCCCCTCAGAGCGGGGAGGGGGGGAGGTTTGGAAAGGAATTTGCAACAGTGCAGCTGAACGTAAGGGAAAACCCGACCTGAACTCTCCAGCTCCAATACAACTAAACAAAACATTCCAGCTACAGCGGGCAGAGCCAGGCCCCTACTCTGGGCTGGGTCAGCTTCGCAGAGCGAGGCTGATGAAACTCTTAACTGACTACATCCGCAGCCCAGCTCAGACTTTTTTAAATAAGTCAAAAAAAATCATGAAACTGTCGCAGAGGCCTGAAAAAAATAATTAACTCTTTCATTACCCGCATTCTCCAATTGTATTACTTTAAAAAAATTAGTATTTCCACCCAATTTAAACTAAACTAAAACACAATGTTAGAGCCACAGTTTTCTCAGGAAAACCATATTTCTTAGGAATTTCACTTTCCCAATAGAATTGTTATTGTCTGAAATGGGACTTGAACTTTCAGATTTACTTTGATAGCACAGATAACCAGAGGGCAGATGCTTAGGTGGTATCACTCTACCTCAGCTGTATACAATGGAGCACGCCCCAGATTGTCTGGTTTTTTGTAACGGGGAATCAGGTTTATTTTTCAGGTACACAAAATCAGATTTAGCTATCTATAAATTATGCATTTGAGTTACCTATTTCTTCCAAAAGAATTAAGGTAAGGTTCTACAGCATATATCCAGCATATATCCATATATGACTTTGCTCATGTTAACAATGAGTCATTTAGTGAACATAGTATTTATAGTATGGAGTGCATGCAGGTTTTAACTATGATAGTAAGGGTAGCAGAATCGGCCTTATACAGTCTCATGGATTTTGAGAAGAGTTGTACTGGCTATTCATTGAAGAGTCATTGAATATGTTGTTAGACACGTCCATAGTGTGCTTATTCTCATAAAGAATTTTAACATTGACTACAGAATCTTCTGTCTCTTGTGGTGAGCACTAAAATTTCAAAGCCATCATCCCAAGCCTAAATTCTGAAGTAATATTGATCATGCTTTATGTGCTCTGTGTATAATCACACTCATAAGGTAATGTTACAGCTTGTTTCACATTTTACTGATTTTCTTAGTCTAAAATATCTATATTTAATTTCTTATTTCTAAATTAATTTACAACCTCCACTTAGGGAAAGTAAATAAGCAATTTCTTTTTTACAGACCAAAAGAAAATAACATGGACAAAGAAACCAAAGAGTGATTTAATACATCCCATTGCCAAAAAGAGAGTAAACTATAACTGAAGTACTAAACACTAGAATTTGTCTAAACTTTTGTGAAAGCCTTGCATGACAGAAATTCCACATCCTGCCTTGGGTAATATATTTTTACAGTCAACTACCTTTACTTCTTTTACCTGTCCCTTATGGAGCCCTTAATTCAATTACAAGTGGGATTCAACTATCTCTCTAGATAGACCTAAAACCAAACTTCATGAATCAGCTTTAAAATCCCTTGCAGACTACAAAGAAATTGAAAATAAAAACATATGCATTCACTGGATATAGGTCCTGCATTTCATGGTTTCACACAGCAAACCAGGGACAAACACTATGGCAGGCAATAGCAGAGTAACTTATTTTCTATGTTACTCTCCCTTAAAAGAGAAAGAGATGCTGCTCATATATAAATATGTAAGCAAATAAACTGTCATCAACTTAGCAATCAAACTGTGAAAATGTGAAGGTGGGATGAATCCAAAACTACATAGCCATAAGCTAATTCTTATTCATAATCTAAAACTTTTCATACTTAAAAAGATTTGGAGTATATAAATGTGCCAGGGGGAAAAATAAGAGAAATATACACTTCATAAGGATACCAGTCTGTAACACCACTGGTAACAGCCAGCAATTGGCTAACAGAAGCATGTATTTTGGGGAATTTTAATGAGGCAGCTAGGTTAGTTGTACAAGGTACTGAATAATAATATGTCCATATTTAGGTACAAAAATACAAAAGCATTATGAGATCTAGTTTCTATCTACCAAACACACTACACAAAGTTATCAGATCAAGTTGCAGTTGCACCTTCAATTTTGAAAATTCTCCTAGCAAAGGAGAACTTGCTGCCATGCCACACTGTATTAGCTCTGTGTGTGAACTTATGGCTTCTACCTTAAAGTGTACTGGATTGGGAGGGAGATCTGATATATTAAAATGTTACTAGAGACTTGTTTAACCTTCCAAACTTCACTAGCGGTGTCTAGTTCAGAGCAAGCAGAATTGCACGCATTTATTGTTACAACAAGTTAAGGACAAGTAAAAGCAACAAGCGTAGTTGATTTTAGAAATATATTACCTAAGACAGTTTGTGAAATTTCTACCATCATGCAGAGCTTTAACGAAAGTTTAGACAAATGGTAGTGCTTATTACTTCAGCTACAGTTTACTCTCTTTTTGGCAAGGAGATGCATCTAGATCTCATGCCTCGAGGCACAGGAGTGGATCACCTCCCATCTGGATGGGCCTTTTCCCATAATGTATGTCACCATGAGGTCAGCAGAGTACAGTGAAGTGAATTTTACTTTCACCTAATCACTTAATGGACAGTTGCCAGAGACATGAGGGTGGTTTGGAAGGAACAGTGGTCCATAAAACAGCTGTAATGAACATATCAGGTGAAAAAGTCCATTAAAAAAGTAAAGAATTATTTGTTTTATCACATGTGATAAAACAAATAGAACTCATGTTAGTCATCAGAAAACCCTAACAAATCTAATTCCTTCAATTAATTTATTGAATGAGTAGTACTAAAGCCTGGGTCACCAAAGTCTGAATTGCTGGGAGACAAAAGGAAGTTACTGATTTAACCAAAACACTGTGCAGAACCTATATGAAGATGTAAATTAAGGACAATCCTTCATTAATAAACATTATTTACTCTAATTCAGTATCTTTGTAAGAATGAGAAACAAATTAATTTATGCATTTTAGTAATAGCTTTCTTTAGACAAGGTGAGTTTATCAAAAAAAATATATTAAGAGGATTTAAAGGAATGTGAAAATGTTAAATACTTTATGTGGGTGGGGACTGCTTAAAGCCACTGAGTTTGATGCTTAGAGTAACTGTATACTGCTTACAGAAAAAGAGAAAATTTTAAAAGAGAATTAAAAAATGCTGACAGGAAAAAAAAGAAAGATGAGATGAACAAAAACAGTAGAATTTAAAACACAGCCTGTGGGAAAAAAAAGTCTAAATAAGGAAAATAGAAAAAAAATAGCATAAGATTTGGAAAGTTAAATTTAAAACCGTCACACAACAGTGAGGACAAAATAACGGGAAACTCCAGGTAGAGGCACAAAACTAAGAATAAATATTTTCCTTAAACATGTTTAAAACAGAAAGTTTGTCAGTAAGTTGACAGATGTGGTCAAGGTGCAAAGAGTGCCCAAGGAAGGCAAAGTTGTAGCAAAAATACTAAATTTATTCGTAGTACTTGTCTTCATATTGGTGAGTAACCTATTTTTGGGGGATACTATATTGAACTTAATAGGAGAAGTTTTAGAAGAGACTAGTGAAATAAACAGTAACAAATCTCTGAGACCCAGCACTATGAAGCCGAGTTCTAAAAGTATACCATATTGATGAATTATAAACTCTGCTTGCAAGTTAAAATTAAAACTGACTTGCTACCAAAGGAATAGAAAATGCCATAAGGATGAATGTGTGAATCTTCATACCAGTCTGAATTCTTTAGTTAGCAAATTTGTTGGAATTAATATGGAGAATAAAGTGAGTAGACATATGGATAAATGTGATATAATTGTGAACTGGGAGCTCAGCTTCTGCAACAGTAAGCCACACTTCACAAATTATTAATCACATTAGGAAGGATGTCCCAATATTTTAGGACAACATTGCCAGAGATCCAACCCTAAATCAGATAATCCTGAGCAAATGGCTGAGTTCAGCAGTGGATGGAGACCGGAAGTTGCTTTTCAGAAGCACAAAGTACTCGAGTACAGAGCCATGCTGATGCGCCTTATGAGTCTCATAGTGGGGTGAGAAGCTATATCGGCAAAACTCGAGGTGCTCAGCATTGTATTATATTGCCCATTGTAAACAAGATGTCTGTGAAATCAGAACAGCAGTGAGTAAATACAGCAAAACACTATGAATACCTCTTGTTCAGGGACATATGCACAGGCACGCTGCTGCCCATACTTAGAAGAACTAAATTTTGTAAAGTCCATGTAAATCACACAAGCAATCTTAACCACTTGAATCAATCACAGCAGGAGGATGTGGCTCCTCGGAGAAACTTTTCAAGAGATCCTTGCATGAAACACAAGTGCGGGAGCTCAGGACTTCTGAACAACAAATCAATATGATTTCGCAGAAGCCATTTATTGTTTACAAAACACTCTTCTTATAACTTTTACAGCTGCTGTACACGCAATCAGGCATTACATGATTGGTCCCTCTATCTTGTCCATGCGCTCTGCATGCACTTTTCAGAAAATATAATTGATTCTAGTTTAGCACAGCATAGTCTTTCTTTATCTATTTCTTGCTGTCTTGGTATTCTGTTTTTCAGCTTTTCCTTTCCCAGTTTAGCGCAGCTTACATTTCAGTGGCCTTGATGAATTCTTGAGGGCTCTGATAAGCATAACTAAAGGTGGTTTTGGCTGGGGCACACTGTCAGTGTTCAAATGCATTACAACACACAAGGGTGTTACAGGCTACATCAATCCTACCTGGCTGAGTTAATGTGAGAAATTCAGGAGGTCAGAAGATTATTGTGCTAGTAAGCCTTTAGAATAACAGCATAGAGCAAGGGGGAGTCCAGTGGCTCAGCTCTGCATCAAACAGTAAAGTGGTTTGTTTAGCCAACAGTCAAACTATATCTTCTACTTCTGTCATGAACAAAGGGAGGGCTGCTCAACCCACCACACAGCCCCAGTACCTCCATGGTTTTTCATCTGATCTAGAGGAAGTTTCAGAAACTCACTTTATCTGGTGATTAAACAGCTCAGATTAAAAGGAAAGATACCTACTCCTTTAAAAAAAAAAAAAAAAAAAAAAAAAAAAAAAAAAAAAAAAAAAAAAAAAAAAAAAAAAAAAAAAAAA
>VZTJ01000744.1:1306795-1383127 GCA_013397795.1 Orthonyx spaldingii
AAGAAAGAAAGAAAGAAAGAAAGAAAGAAAGAAAGAAAGAAAGAAAGAAAGAAAGAAAGAAAGAAAGAAAGAAAGAAAGAAAGAAAGAAAGAAAGAAAGAAAGAAAGAAAGAAAGAAAAGAAAAGAAACTACCAGGCTTCCATTTTGTTTGTTTGCAGTCTTCTGCAGTGTTTGGTAAACCTCTGTGCATTACATTGAAAAAGCAGAGAAATATTGTGATGATACATCAGTGGTCAACAAGCCATCCTTTAAAGAAAAACACTGCTGATAAGATAAACAACTTGTCATGTACTTAATTACAATATTTCATACTCATTTAGCCATCTCCACATCACAGCACTAACAAAGTGGATTTCAAATAGGAAGAAAGACTCCTTCCCACAAACCCAGAGGGCTAATTATAAAATAGCAACCTACTTTTTTTTAACATTTTTTTTTCCAGTAGAATTTATTGAGCTCATTACCAAGCTGCTTATGAAGTGATTTGAAATGAGACAACATTAAAGCATTCTGAAAATCCCTTGTACTCAGTCATCTTGACACTTTGTTTGAACTTGAAGCATTAATATGAAATAACTGCAGCAGCCCATATTCCTGATTCTATTGTTTGGCAGTGCATTTAAAAGCTAAAAGATTGTATGATCAAGGATTTTTAATCAGCACAGTAATTTGTAGGAGTGTCTCAAGTATTCATAACTTTGAAAACACCAAAGGGACACGCCTGTGTAAAACAAGACAGGTACAGTACATGTCAGACTAGAATAACACAGCAATGTGAAACCAGGAGTACAAGCACTGCTGGAACTGAGAGGGGTTTTATTGCTTTTTACAGGCAAGACTGAAAATTGAAAGATACACATCAAAGCCACTAAACTCCACACATTGTACCTTATTAGCCTGATTTTACCTTCTATAATCACATTATATAATATGCATCACCAGATTAACCTGCTTGGGGTCAGCAGAGCGGCCATCATAAATATATTTGAAGTGAAGCCTGTGAAGGTTTTCAAAGTGGTAAAAAAATTTATAGAGAGGAGTAGCAAAATCCATGGAAATCTATAGCATATTAAAGTGAAATCTGTGAATAGCTTTGCTTTTCATGGTTCCCCCCACACACTCCCATGCATTAGTGTTTGAACTAATAATTAGAACCAATGGAAATTCTTCTGTTGAAAGAAAGAGTTTAAGATCATCCTTCACTCTAACTGCATTCTAATGTCCTGCCTACCTTATTAAAAAGCCTTTAAAGGAAAGGGAAAATATTTGTAAGGAAAAAAAAGGGGCACAAATAGCGCAAACACTGAATGTATAACATTGCAGTCCTTCCCCCAAAAAGGGGAGCATCCACAAATGTGGTTTACAACAAAGAAGGGGCAGATTCCAGACAAATGTGTGCAACAAGGGTACAAGAAACTCCCTCCTTCCTCCAGTATTTTTGGGTGTCAGAGAGAGAGTGATTCAAACCCTTTGTGGGGGGTGCTCTAAAATGAGATCTCAGCAGAACAGCTTGGAACCTGCAGTCCTCAGCAGCTCTCTTAGTATGCTTGATAGCTTCTTATGCACAGCCTTAAACTAATAAGGAAACACCGAGATAGATGTGTTGGTCTGTAAGCTGGAAAGAATTCATTAGCTAAGCAAGATCTAGCCGAGTCATTACTTAGGAGACCCCCCCCAAGGAATTCCCATGCAGTTTATAGAAATGGTGTAAGGGCCCTGTTTTTCAAACCTGCATGGTTTTGTTAATAAAAGCTGATGTCTGGAGAAAAAAAAGCATAGTCCCTAAAAAGCCAATATATTGAAAATAAAAGAGGAAAAAAGTGAAAAAGGCAAAGAGGAAAGGAATAGGAAACAAATATAAATGCAATGGCTGGCCAGCTGCAACATTTGCATCTCCCCACCTGTTTAGCTGCTCTCTGGCTGGAGAATTCAGCACTTGATCTGGAAGATGACTTGAGAAGGGATTTCAAGAATAATGAGGTGCTGCTTTTTCATCATAATTCAAAGTTTTGTAGATGTTTTCACCAACTAGGACAGCAGCTTTGCCCTCTAGATTTCTGACAGTAATGGCACGCTATCATGTAGATCAACTTACAGTGGCATTTGCTGTCTTAATGAGGATCTCAATGAAAGTCGGAAACATTGATGGGATGTCAGAGTATGGGTTGAATTTTTGAAGTTGTTTCCTGCTTCCTTGAGAGAAGAGATGAAAGATCTCTGTGTTGTATTAAAGAAACAAGCATATAGAAAATAAAGAGACAATTTCAAGAAAACGCATATTTTGTGTTGCATATTAATTTTTTGTGAGCAGATAGAATAGAGGTGATAAACTCATACCTTTTCACTACTGTTCCTTTAATTTGTATCCATGTGAACTTCCATGTGAATGTGATTTAAAGTTGTGGCCATCTTTAGTTCAGTAGCTGGAATGAGAACACTTTTGCCAGGTTTCTTCTCCTGTCAGCTATAGAATGGTGGCACAATATCAGAAGACTTACATTGTTGCCAATTATGCCCTTCTGTAGTAAGAAAAAACAAAGATTCATAAATATTTTGTTGTCAGTTCAGTTTCTTATATTTTTCTGAACAGTATTTAAAGATATGGATTTTTGTTTCATAATTCAGGAATACACAACCTTAATGGTAAGCCCCATTATATTCCTTTTGCCCTCAAAGCAAATATGTTTGTTTAGTAATCAATATGAAATATTTTTATATTCTCTTTCTGCTTTTAAAGCAAAAAATGTAAACATGAATAAAGTTACCTATTATACATCTACTTACTTGTAGAGAGGTTAAAATAGAGCCACAACTTACACAACACAAAGAAAAATTTTTGTTTTACAGCATAGTTGTAATTGGCTAATTTCCTTTGTGAAAGTTACAGTTTGTTTCATTTGTACTCCTTTGTGTGTTTTCCACACTTTAACATCATATTTAGGACATATTTAGCTCTCTGTTTTCACTTCTTAAGGGGAGAGCTAGAGTACTTCTCATCACTCATAGATCCCAGGGAAGAACATGAATTAAATAAGAAGAGGTTATCTTCTAGATATGAGGTGTTATGTCTCCTGATCTTAAAAGGGAAGTTTCTGTTTCAATGGGTTATCTACAACACGGCTGTTGTTGAAAACCCTTTTCTTTTTTTCCAAATGAGCGGTTGCCCCAGTCTAACTCGGTGTGGTAATCCTTATGCTCCTTTTAATGCTTACTTGATATAGCAAAAGCTTAAGTTTCTCATTGATCCGGTTACTAAGTTTGACTTGCTGAACTGGTTGAAAACATAATGCTGAAGTTAATGTATAAAGGTGAAGTGACAGTGAGTTTCCTGCAAGTGTAGCAAGCAAATTCTCTGGAGTGCAAAGTACCAGCAGGAGCAGAGCTAGGGACAGCATGGACCACGTTTGCTCCCACTCCAGTGTTCCTCTGACAGATATGTCAAACAGAGGTAAAAGCGCATCCTCAACTGCTGTCAGTCAAGATAAGGAGTTGCTAGTGAGGAGCCACACCTGTAAAGTTCATGTTCTCCAAAAAAAATTTGGGGGTTGTGGCAGTTGGAAAGACTGTAAATGGGGGAAACTGGTGAGAAAGGAGGGGGGTCAAAGTTTCACTGTGGTTGCAGATGGAAGTATTATCCCAAATAGCTAATGTCTGAGAATATATAATAACCTGTACTATCTTTTCATTTTTCATATCAATGACACATAGCATTTTTTCCCCAGCCTCACGATCATCTGTTTTCACTTCTGAATTTTATGAACTATGGCTCAGACATTTTATTTAGTCATGGCTTTGCTCAGCCTTCCACAACTGACTGACCAGGAGAGCCAAGATTCATTTATTAAGAGCGTCATCTCAAGTTGAGGCCAACAGTAAAACTGGGTCTCCTGCCTCCTAAATAAATGTTCCAGATGCATAGATCCTGCATAAAAGCCAGTCAACAGCACCACCAGCAGCCTGTGAGGTTTGGGCAGAGGTGTATAATATTAGTGGGCACTTAGAGCCCAGCAGAGAGCTTCAAAGGCAGCCCAAGTGCACACCTTTCCTAAGGGACATAATCCAGAGGTATGCACCCAAATGCACGACTTAAACAGCTGTACACCTCCCCATGCACAGTAATAGGACTTCTGTTACTTAATCTGTCTTTCAACTCAGTTGTCACTGCCTACAGCTTTGCAAATGCATGAGTAGCTTGAACACAGTTTTTTTACAGCATTCTCTCTGTCTCATATGCCCACCTCCAACATTCAGGGAAGTGCACGTTTTACAATATTAGCCAAGATGCTTTGGAAAGTCCCTAGATCAATGTGTTTCCCCAAATACCTTTGCAAACCTTAACCACAGTTCAGGTAGAAGTCTGAGACATCTAAGATATTTTATGTCTACTCATTTACCTTTAAGAATCTGGACCTTACAAACCTTTTTTTAGATATAAAGGATTTTACCAACAAAAGAGTGCCAGCATATTACATCATGGATGTTCTGACCAAAGGGGAAAAGGCAAACTTTTTGTTAAAATAATTAAAGCATTCATGAAGGGTAAAAGGCACTATATTGGCACAATAGCTTCTAATTTTTGGTTGTTTTCTTTAAATTTTGATCCTGTGTTGGCACTGTATGCTTTTTCTTGCATGTCTGCAGCCATGCAGAAGCACATGTCTATGTATTTTAGCATAACATATTTACAATGGCGATGCCGAGTCCTTGTCAAGAAGTCAACTAGGTGTTGCAACATCTACCTCTAACAATCTCAGCTAGACATCTGAGCATAACAGTGACTATAAGCAGAGCAAGCTGAGTGGCAGCCGTCCCTGGAACCAGAATGCCAAGATTAATTTAATTTCAGAACCAGCAAAGCTGCATAGGAGAGTTTTGAAGGAGCAATGAAAGGCACCACAAGTCTGGTTCATTTAAAATCATCTGATCTTCTTTCTAGTTAAACATTATATGAAACCTTTTCCATCTCAGAAAAAAAAGGCTCAAGAAAATAACTCTCCAGCTGGTTTTTGCTGATAACTAGAAGCACTAGGAGAAAGCTGTAACTGCATTCTCCAGGAATTCCTGACTACTAGCCAAAGCAGTACTCTATGTTATATGACTGTAACAAGACTCTTCTTAATAATATTGTAATTCATGCATGAAGGCTCTCTCATATATGTTTCATAGCTAACCTTGCTTAAAATGCATATCTGTTTTGAAACTCTTACAGACACCTGATATGAATCTAGAGAAGTACATAATCTTTAGTTTAAGCCATTTAAAGGGCAGATATTCAGAACTGATGAAAGCAAGTAAAATTATATTACGTCTTCTTCAACCCGTCTTAATACAACAGACTTTAAAAATTAGAATGGGGCTAAAATACTGAAGTTTTTGTCTAAGAGTGACTCTACAAACTCTTGTACAGAAATAATCTTTGAAAGCAGGTTTGCACATAAATTCAGTTGTGTCATATTCACCAAGTTGCCCATGCTTTCAGATTATGCCTACTGCTCCCTCCTTCCAGTAAGGGAAAAGACTTTGTGATATAACCTATTAGTAAGACAAAGATGAATAGAATAGAATAGAATAGAATAGAATAGAATAGAATAGAATAGAATAGAATAGAATAGAATAGAATAGAATAGAATAGAATAGAATAGAATATTTCAGTTGGAAGGGACCTTCAACGATTATCTAGTCCAACTGCCTGGCCAATTCAAGACTGACAAAAATTTAAAGCAAGTTGTTAAGGACATTGTCCAAATGTCTCTTTAGCACTGACAGCTTTGTGTACTGACGACCTCTCCAGGAAGCCTGTTCCAGTGTTTGTATATCCTCTTGGTAAAGAAATGATTTCTAATATCCAGTCTGAACCTTCCCTGGCACAGCTTTGGACCATTCCCATGCTTCCTATTACTGGGTGTCAGGGATAAGAGATCATCAACTCCCTTTCTGCTTCTCCTGCTCAGGAAACTGTAGAGAGAAATGATTTTGCCCATCAGACTCTCTCTCCAAGTTAGATAAGCCCAAAGTCTTTAGCCACACTTTACAGGACATTGCTTCCAGCCCTAGCACCACCTTTGTTGCCCTCCTCTGGACACATTTAAGGACCTTCACATCCTTCTTACCTTGTGGGGCCCAGAACTGCACACAGAACTCAGGTGAGGCTGCACCAATGCTGAATACAGTGGGTTCACCACCTCTTTTGACCAGCTGGTGTTTCTGTGTTTGATGCACCCCAGGACAGGGATTGCCCTCTGGGCTGCCAGGGCTCAGTGCGCACTCACACTGAGCCTGCTGTGGGCCAGCATCCCCAGATCCCTTTGCAGGGCTGCTCTCCAACACCCCCTCTCCCAGTCTATACTTGAGCCCAGTGTTACTCTGTCCTAGGTGCAGAATCCAGCATTTGGACCTCTTAGATTTCATCCCATTAATCATAGTCCAATGCCCCAGTCTATCTAGATCTCTCAAGCGAGCCCCCAGTACCTCCCAGTTTGTATCAACAGCAAAGTTCATAAAGGTGCATTCAACTCCTGCATCCAGATTGTTGATAAATACATTGAATAGAACTGGCTTAGAATTGAACCCCAAAGAGCAGCACTGGGCACTCTTGTGGACAGCTAAATGTAGCCCCAATTATTGTAGTAAAAACCACTTTGAGTTCTGCCTTTCAGTCAATTCCACACTGTCAACCTACAGCCACAACTGTGAGGAAATCCCTAGACTTTTTTGACAAAATATTCATGAACAATCGCTTGATTGGATCTGATACTTACCTTGATCTCATGACTTTAAAAATCACATCCAAGTTGTCAAAAAACCCAAAATCATTGTAAATAATGAAGTTAGTTTTTCTGTCTGCTGTGTAATGGCTCATAACTTGTGCATTTTGTAATCAGTAATCATTTGTATAATGAGTACAACTCTGTTTGTAGGTCACATAACACCTGCTCATATGAAGAAATATACCAGAGGACTGTGTTTTAACTGCCCAGAATTTCACTGATACTTTGCAACTCAGCTACTATCTTTTTCTTGTGTCTTTATGAACCAATTCCTATATCAAAGCCATTTCTCCAACTGTTTAATTAGCTACCAGGTAGAGTTAATTAATTAGCTAGTTAGATGTGAGCCATCAGGGGAAGCTGAAATGAAAAAAAGGCTCTGCTGCCTCTTCACTTTCAAAACAGCAAAACCTGCTTTGCAAAAAATCCTTCAGATATCTTTTTACTTTCTATGGAAGTGTCTATGTACACTGACGAACTTAAGGGTCTATGAACTTTTCCATTATAAACTCATTTTGGAGCTCCTGTGTCCTCTGAGCACTGAAACAATCCACCTCAAGCTGAAATAGCCTACAAGGTCTCAGCTCAGAGGAATTTCTTTTCCTCAGAGAACAGAGAAGTTGAAAAAAAAATACTTCTGTAGGTATGGCAGGTTTTCTCTTTCTTTTTTTACCATTCTATATAACTCAAAACCACTCATATTGTTTTTACAAAGATGACATTTTATCACCCTACAACATAAAGAAGCTTAGCATCTTGTGCTCCAATTTAAAAAAAAAAAAAAAAAAGAGAGGAAAGAAAATGCAGTGGCTGTGCAGCTGGTGACACACCTTGAAATTCAATAGTTCTTTGCGAGCAGTAACTGTTCCTTTGCACATCTGATTGCACTGAAGAGCCATAGGGACCCATGAAGCACACACTGAAGCAAGGGGTTACACTAAGGCAGTTTTCTGGGATAATATTTTTCAAGTACAGACCAAAACAAATGAATACTGTAGGTACACTAAACTGTTCATCACATAGTAGTTTCTACAATCAATGCTGAGGTTTTTTTGAAAACTAGTAAATAAAATATTTTTGTAAGGAAGCCCTTGGGTAATGAAAAAGTGATCCACAAAGTGTAAGTGATTCTGCTTAAAATAGTCTGAACTTACCTCCACCAATTTATGGTTCCAGTTCAGACAAGCCTGAAATTGTAAGTATATTTGTTATTCTTTACAGATATTCCCTCTATAAATACTCGTTCATGTCCCAGTGATTTTTTCTTCTGGTTCAACAAAACTCTGTTGCATTTCAGTCTTCTCTACTTTTTATTCTCTTCTGTATATTCCTGAGCTTCCTTACATCTGCTTAGTCCCATTTAATTCACCAAAAGAGGAAGAACAGGTCACGCAGTCATTTTAGGAGTTGGACTACAAGTATGGGTTTTCTGAAACAGTTTTGTTTTGTGTCAGTGTCAAGTTTAGGCTTTCAAAAAATGTAAGTGTGTATTTTTTGTTATCTCATGTGAAGATACATTCTCTGCTTTATTGCATCTTTTTCTCACAAAAGCAGACATAAAGTTTGTATCTCTTGTGTTTCGTCTATTGGCTCCTTCGGGCCCCCGAATCCAGCCCTCAGTAGCTCCTTACCCCGGGAGCTCTGTTCCTGGGCTGAATGGCGGCAGCTGCTCACTGATAGAAACAGACGGACCAGTTGCGTTTATATCAGCGTTCCTTTATTCTCCCTCACGGAGGGAAAAGGCTCACGCATAGAACAATCGATGTTGGGGATAACCTGGCAAACTGGCCCAGCCCACCTCTCGCCTAGGTCTCTTATGCCCTCTCTCGGTGGAGGGCAAGGCGAGAGACAAGCCAATAGGCAGATGACTGGCCCATGACATCTGGCCAGTCCTGGGTGAACAGGGGAGGGACAGGTGGAAAGCAGAGCTGTGAGTGGCCAGGCCACCGGGGGATCCTCCGTGACCTGCACATTGCTACAAAAGTTGGTTGACATCTCACAACGAGAAGAGGGAGCAGGGTGTATCAGCATATTCCAGGAAGCAGTTTTTAATAGTATTTCTGTCTTACTATTGTCATGCATGTGCTCCAGGGCAGATCACTTGCTCACTAAAAAGTTTGGGTTTTTCTCTGTAGCAAAAGGACAATATTCTCATTCCTGATAAATGACTTCAAGAGCTCTAGGGCAATATTCTGTGTTATTATCAAATGTTGCTTTTTCTACTCAACTGGGTATATATTTAAAGTGTTTTTTGAAGCGTTTGCATATGATAAGGAAATGTTAAGAATGCAAAACATTTGACTGCAGATGTGCTACTTTATTGCTATTTTTTCTGGATGAGTTCCTGTTTCCTGTCCAGTGTTTCATACACAGGGATGAAAGGTAGCCTTAGAAGTGGTGTCATGGAAAGGAAGAATCATCCAGTTCATACAGTCAGAGTTACTCAATGTCATACAGTAAGAGGATTTCAGAATTCAGTGTTTGATCTGAGTAAGAATAGTATACATCTGTTTATTTCACCAGAATCACATCAGGTTTACACTTAGAAAAAATAGCATTTGATGATAGAATTTGAACATCCCATATGCAAAAAAAAACCAAAAATCACCAAAAAAAAAAAAAAAAACCAAAAAAAAACAAACAAAAAAAAAAGGAAAACAGGTTAGATTGATAAAAGTATTATTTAGATGTATGAGCTCTCAAGAATGGGATCTTATGTGCCTTCATGTGTGTGACTTTTGCAGATCTGACCCTATTCCCTCTCCCAACAGTCAGATGTAGAAGAACCTGCATGCATGGAGTTGCATTCTTCCACCTTGCTTATATAAAATCCTCAGTAAGGATCAAGCACATTTGCAATTCATCTGTAGAGGATTATAGAATCACAGAATCATTTAGGATGCAAAAGATTCTTAAGCTCATTGAACACTTCCGAGTTCACATCTAAACCATGTCCTTAAGTGACACATCTACATGTCTTTTAGATACCTGCAGGGAGGACAATTCTGCCACTTCCATGGACAGCCTCTTTCAATGCCTGACAACCCTTGGTGGAGAAATTTTTCATTTCAGTTATTGTAGAGAGCAATAGGTGTGCTCTCAGCCTCCTTTCCTCCAAACTAACCAACACAAACTCCTCATCAGACTTGTGCACTAGACTCTTCATCAGCTTCATTGTCCTTCTCGTGGACTTGCTGCAGTGCATCAATGTCCTTCTCGTGGTGAGGGGTCCAAAACTGAACACAGGATTTGAGATGCAGGCTCACCAGTGTCAAGTACACGGCAACGATCATTTCCTTGGTCCTGCTGGCTATATTATTGCTGATACAAGCCAGGATGCCACCAGACTTCTTGGCCACCTAGGCACACTTCTGGCTCGTGTCCAGCTGAGTGTTGACAAGAACCCCCAGTCTTTTTCCATTAGGGATCTTTCCAGTCACTCTGCCCCAAGCCTGTAGCACTGCATAGGGTTGCTGTGATCCAAGTGCAGGACCCAGCACTTTGCCTTGTTAAACCTCAAACGACTGGCTTCATCCCATTGATCCAGCCTGTCACGATCTCTCAGGAGAGCCTTCCTACCCTCCAGCAGATCAACACTCCCACCCAACTTGGTGTCATCTGCAAAGTGACTGAAGGTACAATCAGTCCCCTCATCCAGACCATTGATAAAGATATTAAACAAGACTGACCCCAATATTGAGACCTGCAGAACACCATTTGTGACCAGCTGCCAATTGAATTTGCCTCCATTCGCCACCACTCTCTGGGCCCAGCCATCCAACCAGATTTTAACCAACGAACAATGCAACCACACAAACTATGAGTAACCAGTTTCTGCAAGAGAATGCTGTGGGAAATGGTGTCAAAGTCCTTACTAAAGACCAGGTAGATACTAGCCACAGCCTTTTCTTCATCCATTTACTGGGTCGAGCTCAGGTTGGCTAAGCAGAACTTGCCTTTCCTAAACCCCTGCTAACTGGTTCTGGTCCCCTGGTTGTCCTGTAGGTAGGTGCTTCATGATGGCACTCAAGGTGATCTGCTCCATGACCTTCTGCAGCACCAAGGTCAGGCTGATAGGCCTGTGGTTCCACAGATCTTTCTTCCAGCGCTTCTTGTAGGTGAGTGTCACACTTGCAAACCTTGGGCCCACTGTGACAAGACTTCTGGTAAATGATTGAAAATGTCTTGGTGAGCACCTCTGCCAACTCTGTCAGTATCCTTGGGTGGATACCATCTCATCCCATAGACCTGTGCGTGTCTAAGTGGAGTAACAGATCGCCAGATGATTTCCCCTTGGATTATGGGAGCTTCATTCTGTTGCCTGTCCCTGTCTCCCAGCTGAGGGGCTGGATACCTAAAGAACAGCTGGTCTTACTAATAAAGACTGAAGCAAAGAAATACTGCAGCCTTTTTCTCATCCTTTATCACTATGTTTCTCCCTGCATCCAAAAGAGAATGGAGATCCTCCTTTTGTTCCTGATGTATTTCTAGACGCATTTCTATTGTCTTTTAAGTTCTGTTTGGACTTTAGCCCTTTTAATTATCCCCCTGCATAATCTCATTACATCCTTGTAGTCCTGCTGAGCTGCTGCCCCTTCTTTCAAAGCTGATAAATTCTCCTTTATTTCCTGAGATCCAGCCAAGGCTCTCAGTTCAGCCAGGCTGGTCTTCTTCCACAACACCCTATCTTTCAGCCTGCTCCTGTGTCTGTAAGATTTCTTTCTTGAAGAATATCCAGCCTTCCTGGATTCCTTTTTGTAGTTCAGTACTGCCTTGCAAGGGACTCCCCCAAACAGTCTCCTAAACACGCCAAAGTCTCCTCTCTGGCAGGCCAAGGTAACTGTTTTGCTACTACTCTATCATTTTTTGATTGCTATACCCAAGACAGCTTCCCAGCATCACATCACTCACCAGTCCTTCTTTGTTCAAAAGCAATGAGTCCTGCAGGGCACCTTCCCTAGCTGGGTCACTTACCACCTATGTTAAAAAGTTCCACATGCTCCAGGAATCTCCTAGACTGTTTCCTCTCTTTGTGTTGCATTTCCATCTGTTAAGTTGAAGTTTTTCATGACAACAAGGTTAGTGATTGTAAGACTTTTTTCCCAGCTGCCTATAGAATATCTCATCTGCTTCTTCATTCTGGTTGGGTCTTCTATAACACTCCCACTGTGACATCTTCCTTGTTGGCCTTTCCCCTGATTCTTACCCATACCCAATGCTATTGACACCATCATAAAGCTCTAGACAATCAAAACTTTCCCTAACATACAGGATTATTCCTCCTTGCCTATCCTTTCTGAAGAGTTCATAGCCATCCATTGAAGCATTCCAGTTGTGCAAGTCATCCCACCATGTTTCTGTGATGACAACTGTGTCATAGTTCTGCTGCTGCCTCACAGTGGCTTCCTGTTTGCTGCCCATGCATTAGTGTAGATACACATCAGCTGAGTAGTTGATCCCACTGCCTTTTTGGGGGAAGAAGCCCTAATTCCTACATAACCATTCTCTTTACACTAACTAGCAAGTAGGTTGCACCCAAGCAGATAACTTTCAGATCCATTTTTGCTATAAATCAGAGTCCTCTTCTATTATCTGTCAAGTGCATGTACTTAGTGTTACAGCACAAATCCACAGTTTAGCTTCCTTCCCCACTCACCACCTCAGAGCCCAGATTGTTCTATGCATGTTGTGGTTGAGTTGTGTGGCAATTCATCCCACATTTGAATCAGAGTTGTCTTTGAATCAGCTGTCTTTGACAGCTGATAATAAAGAAAATATGAGGTTTTTAGACTACATACAGTAACTTTTAGCTGTCTTTAAGGGAGGAAAAATCTTGAAAGCTAGTCCAACTAGTTTTCTACACTAGTTCTTAAGGTGTTTGGGACAACCTCAACAAGTAGATGCTCCTGGCATTTGAGAACTGTGGTAAATGAGAAATTTACATGTTACAACTTCATAAATTCTGTCAAAACAACTCAATATCAATAAGTGCACACACTCAGCCTGCTGAAAATGCCTGCTGGAATTTGGCTTACTGTAAACCTCCATGAAAAAGACAGTAATTTTCAAGGCCCTTAGCTTCTCTCCAAGGTAGAAAAAGATACAGCCCTTTAGGGCCCTTTGCTTTCATGCTTGTTTTTTGGTTTTTTTTCCTCCACAAGAACATAATTTAAAACAAAACATTTTCTCTTCTCCTTTATTCCCATTAAACTAAATGCAGAGCAACTCACTGTAAGCTAAAATTGTATTTAATTCACAGTCCTGTGTCTAAAGTAACACAGCTGGGCAGGAAAAGGTTCTCAAGTCTTCACACAAGGTGCCCTTGGGACACTGCCCAGACTACAGTTGTGTGATTATACCCTTCCCACAAACATGAGCCCTAGGGAAGCAAGAACAGAACTTTTGGTTCATTACAAAATAAATAAATATAACCACTGAAGTTTTACCACTGGAAATGAAGAACTGATGCTGGATGCAGAAGACGATTGGAATTGGAAACTCATCACAGATAAGAAAGTAGAATATGGTAATTTCCATGTTTCGTCTCTTGAGAGCTTGTCAAAATAAATATATTCAGAGACCACATGCAGATGCTGTCATCATTTTAGGCATTGTGCACAACCATATGAAAAAGGGATTAGTGCAACAGAAATAAACAGGCCTTTTCTTAGTTCTTTCAAAGACATAGTGGAAGGAAGGAGAAGAATCTGTCTCCTAATTAGAAGACAAACAAATGAAAAAAATTACTGGATTAGAAAAAAATAAAAGAGTCAAAAGCAGAAAGAACATTCAAACTTTCTACTGAACTTTCTAAAAGAAATCACAATGAAGGGATTGTAGTAGATATTCTCAGAGACACATCCAATTTTTCTTCACTCAAGGATGAACAATTTTTTTCTGTGTTCATGCCAGCATCAATGCTAAGACATCAGTTATATAATCAAGGTATCATTTCTTTTTCATTCTAAGATAAAGAACTTTCTTTTTCCTATGTTTGACTGATGTTCACGTGTTATTTTGATGAAAGAGAATAATTTCTGAGGATATGTAAGGTATCTCCTCCATTTTACAACCTTTAATAAACACTATGTCTGCGTTTCTTGTATATTGACACTATCAGCAGTACATATTGCCAGACTGTAACCCAATTTAACTATTAAAAAACATATTCATACTTTTGAAGTAGTTATTTTTGCTTTTTGTTACTTTGCTTATGGAAAGGATTTCTTTCATAGCCAAATGCTGATTCCTGACTTTCATGACATCTAAGCAGAGAACACAAGTGTCCTTTGCCCAGCAGTGAAAGAAAGGGTGCCAGCAACTTCACCATCAGTGAGTCACTGGGTCTGTGTTGCTGCACAGCCAGAGCCACCCTGCCTTTCCTGCCATGAGCGATGAGAGTCCCCTAGGAACTACTGTAATTCCTATTTGTGAACTATGGTGGAGATGGTGAATTCCTTGACTTTCCAAATTATGCAGCGTATATATATTGCTTTCACTGATGTGAGGTTCTTGGCTAATGGCTCACAAAGTCAGAAAAAGGGACACCAACACAAGACTTCTGATATACACTGCTTTAAAATAGTCTTTAAGAGAGAATATTTGTGCAATGTTTCATCTGAGATTTTCCAAATCACATAGGTATCCCCATACATCTGGTCTATATTCACAAAATCGTGGAATATTCTGAGTTGGAAAGGACCCACAAGAATCATCATGCCCAACTCTTAAATGAATGACCCATGGGGGGATCAAATCTACAACTGCTGTTGTTAGAGCCACACTCTGATCAACTGAGCTAAGGCTGCTCTTTCACAAACTTTTTAGAAGTTTGCACTCTTTTAAGAGCAGCAGAAGAAGTGTTCCTTAACATCTTTGTAAATCCAGGCCGTAACTCACATCAAATTTTAATTAGCTGCAGGATCGTCTCTTTCTAAGGACTTTTTCCATAGCCATGCCATTTTTTTCAGAGCACCACAGATGATCATAAAGCAAAGTTCTGTTATTAGAGTATAAAACTTATTTTATAACCTTAATTCAATAAGGCCTATTGAGATCAATAGAATACCTCTAAAATTCATGCTTCACCATTTATTGTAATTTTGGTTATATGTAAGAGATAAAAACAATTGGTTATCTTGTAGATCATAGGTCACTAAATTTAAACCAGATACCCTTGCTTTTGCCCTTACTGAGTTGTGCTTGACTGAAACACACTTCCTGGGAAGACATTCATCCTTGAGATGGGACCATAGACAACCTAATATTTCCTTCAACAGTATGTTGTATTGTTCAATATCAGTCCTATGAATATTCTTTGATATTTTTTTCCTTTGCATATTTGTCTTCAGCTTTCATAAATTGATTATGTCTTCTCCTATAGTATACTCTTTTGATGTCAGGTTTTGATCTTTTTGTTGGTTTTTTTTCCATATATTTCTAAGATATCAGTAAATACTGTAAGTTGCCTCACTGACATCTATTTTATAAGCCAAACTGATTGAAGTCTTCAGGCAAACCTTGCCAACCTTGCAGTCTTCCTTGCCACTTTTTTTGATTATTTTTCCTCCACACTTCAGTTTCCAACATCACCTTGAGGATCTGGAGACCAGAACACTGTCAAATACAGACATTAATCCATACATCCAATTGTTTTAATTCTACTTACTTAACCTGTTTTCACATGCTGAATCTCCTGAGGCCTTTTTTGTCATAATATTAAACTCCCAAAAAAAATTTTCAGCAATAGGTTTCTCAAATTAAATACTCACATCCATATCCACTACTTCAGTCTGGCTTTAACTGACACCATTTCAACATGATCTGTGTTCACGAGTTCTATATTTAATAAGTATATATGAACATCTTGACTTACATGACTTCTTATTTTTCAGGGTCTCCCCTTTGATCAACTCCTGCATGGTGCAACAGGACCCCTTAACTTCAGTGATTTCAGAGGAGCTGTCACTTAATGCAAAATGAAACTTAAATACTTCCAAACATGCTTGAACATATGTTAATGATGCTTGGTTTATTATTAATGTAGACTCCAGTGGGAGAAGCTGGATCAGTGCATAAACTCAAGTCTATTAATAAAAATGGACTAAAAGGAGGCAATCTCTCTTCAGTGATGTAGCTCTCTAAGTTTTCTAGGGTCCTGGATCCCATGGAAACTCAAGGCTAAACAAAGATATATTGCAGGACTGAGAGCTGGGGCTGCCTGTGTTGAGAAGTAGGTCAGCCACATCAACATACACACTGAAAAGAGAAACTAGTGTTGAAGTTGTAGCTAAATGCCTTATCTCCCAAAAGAGGAGCAAGGAAGCAATTTCACACAGAGAGTGGAGCTTGTGCAAGGTCCATCCGAGTAACTCACAGTAAAGTTTTAACACAAAACTGGTGATAGAAGTGTCTGGGGAACCCCTTTACACTCAACTGGGGTTGAGTTCATAAGGCATCTCTCATCAGTGACAAAAGAGAGACATTTTTAATAAGTAGGGTAGAGGAGAGAAAAACATCCTGAAAATCCTGTCATTTACCTTTCACAAGTACAGAAGCCCAGAGGCTGAAACTCAGTAGAACTAAACCAGAATTGGAACATTTTATATGAATTGTCTTACTTGATGTCCCTTCGTAAAATCCGACAACACCATGAAATACTGTCTGTTTTCCCCCCTGCTCCCGCAGCCAGTGTTTTTCCAGGTTCCAGGGTCAGTGTGCCATGATCTCCTGACCCCTGGCCAAAATGCTCACAGTTATCTTTTAGGTCTAAGTGTATTCATCTTACAGTTTGACCAGACTAGATCAATAGGACTAAACTTTTCCTCACTGGGAGATATGTTTGCCTCTATCTATGGCTGAAAGTTTTTTGAGTATTTCTAGGCTTATTTAGCTCTTCAGTTGGATAAAAAGTACCATGTCAAAAAGAAGACAAACATTTGAAAGCAAACTGTACTTTCATCACAGACTTTCTTCTATAAGCTTCAAATTTAGTGAGAGATTGTGGCTCCATAACTGTATACGAACAAGGAAAAACTTTTGACCTCTGTCCTTTCTCATAGCTATATTAAAAAACAAAAAGCTTTTAGTTTTTTTTCCCATGAGGAAGATTTTCTTCCCTTTGAAGATACTCCATCAAGATAGAATTTTATTACATCAATATACTTTTACATAAATACACTTCATTTTGTTTTCATGTCAATCTAAACGGAGTAAGAATGGAACACTCTGAAGCTGATTTTAATAAATTAATAATAATGATGCTATCCTGTTTAAGCTTCTACATGTGCTACTTGGTATAGAATAACCTCAAGCTCAGAGAGTCTTCAATGAAACCCTTCAAAAAGGAACATGGATTTGAATTTAAGAATAAGAAACTTTATATTTACACCATGGCAGATGAAAGAGATGTTATCTCTAGCATGAAAGCTTTAAAAACATTAAGTCCAAGGTAAACAAAGTACAAGCAAGTGTTCAGCAACTACATTGGAATTTGCAGCAAGATGTCAGCAGTCAAAGGAATATCCTTTCAGGCTGGCTGAGGACTGTGACACCATGACACCTTCCATCTGCTTTTGAAAATGGTTTTGGCCCTGAGATCCCAGGGTTCCTGTTCTGGTGAATTTTTCCTATGTGAAACCTGAGGATAAAGATTTCTCTTTTTTCAAATTAGAGAATGAGGAAAGAATACACTTTATGAATCAAATTCCCTTTTCTTCCATCATCTACTTCTATGTAGAAAATTTAAGATGGTAACATGAGTGGAAAACAGAGCTTGTAGGACCTAAGGGATGACAAAATGATGAATAATGGAGAAGTTTCCTTGTCCTTAAAAATGAGAAAGGACATCTCAAAAAATATGATGCCTGGGTAGTATTACCTAAGATACAAAGGAAACCTGTCTATTAAGGCAAAATTCCACCAAAATTACATGATGGTCAGAATCTAACCCCAATCTTGGCCGGAGCTTCTGGCACCTCTGAGGTTGAATTTTAATGTCCATTTCCTTTGTACCCCTTCAAACCATTCTTTTCCTAAAACAGACAATTTCAGAGTTCTTAGAAGGTGAGATATATGTTTGCTTGACTCAATTAGAATATCTCCATGTTGAAGTTAGAATTGAGAAAGACCTCAGATGTTTTTTACCCCTTGACCTCTGGGACAAGGATAATTATTTTATTGTGTTCTATGGGTGTTTTCTACAGTAAGTGAAGTTGTTTCAGCCTCAATAGGCCATTGGGTTGGAGACCATTTTACACACCTGCAATGAAAAAGCTAAAATTAAACCTCACAAGGGCAATTCACTCAGTGAAGGGGAAGTTTTTTTACTGCTCAACAGTGACACCTCTTGATATTCAGCAGAATATTACTGATAACCTTCAAAGGTCATTTAATGCAGTTCGCAGGACAGAGTACTGCAGGTAGTGCAGTGTCTCCCAGAGGAAAGCTTTTTCTTTCTTGGTTTACTCAGGAAAAAGCAGCTCAGCATCCAATCTATTGTTCCAATATGAGAGGCTCAGGAAATGAAAAAGTTTATAGGGGAGCAGCTCAGAAGAGTGAATCTGTATCCCCAGAAAATGCCTTTGTCATGAAATTAGAAAGTTTTAAAATTGTCACTAAAGGAAAAATATTGAAAAAGACATTTTATCAGCCTTGAGCTTTTCTTCTGAAATGTTAATATTTTTAACATGATTGTTGAAATCAATATCTACCCTGAAATTTTTTTATTCATTCAAACCCTACTTTATGTCAGAATTTTTTATTATCAAACTTTTCATACACATAGCTTCTACAAAGACCTATACCCAAAAGTCAGCAAAGAATCTGGCTACTTGCATATTCAGTTAAATAGAATTTGTAATAGCAACAATTGAATTTATTAACTCTTTACAGTACTACTATAATGCAAATGAAAACTTAGATTTAAAAAAGCCAAAGAACTGAAAAACTGAACTAAAAGTAAACCAAGTCTAACAAGTATCCTTCCAGTCGGATATGAAATATGGCCTACCTTTCTGGTAGCTGCTATAGCTGGCTCTGAGACTGTATTTGGGATCTAGCCATGAAAAGTTTAAATAATCATTCTTTCTGGGCCAAATGCTGAGTGTTAGAACAAGAAATTTTGGCTCACATTTATCTCTATAACAGATGTTGATTGGCCAGCTGAAATTTGTTCATGCATTTTATGAGTTAAGTGCACCCTTTTGCCAATTCAACAGAAGCATTTGTGAGAAATCCAAACACATCCCTTTCTGTTGGAGCTCTAGCTTTATTCTGCTCATGGTACAAGTTCATTAGTGAAATAGCCGTAGATCAACTGAAAATAGCTTGGCATTTAGGTATCCTCCACTGGCACCAATTAGCATTATGGAATAACAAGATCTATGAAGGAAATCTCTGAGGACTATAGCATAGATAGTAAATGTGTGAACAAAAAGAGTTAATTCCCAGCTAATAAATTCTCAAGACACTGAAATGACTTAATTGTGAAAGGGTTTGATAATTTAGTGCCAATAATAGATTGTAAATTGGAAGGTTTATTTCAAAACCAGCAAAAACTGCACAGAAAGAGGGTAACAGTAAAAGTGCTAACCTAGAGGGAAGAAAATTTGAAAGCTGTAGGGAAGATTTAGGAGAAACAATAGTTTTAAGGGCACACTTTTTATGTCTGTCATTATGTTTTAAGTGGAGCCTTAAACAATGCCTACCAATAAAATGTTGATACTTCCTTGTTTGTAAGAAATCAGCTGTTACTTTTTTTTAGTAGTAGAGTACTAGTTGGTGCTAAAGATCTGGGATGCATGCTATGCCTGCACACCATAACAAAACCCTGCTGTCCAAGCTTTGCAATATGTCTTGGAAGCAAACAAACGTGAAAAAGCGCAACAGACATGGAGAAAACAAAACCCCAGAGGTGAGACACATAACTGAAAATGCTCCTTATTTCTGGGCAGTGAAACTTGCCATTTTAATGATGACAGGGTTGTCTGTTGAAATATTTTGAGAAAAGCTATTTGAAAAATCTTTTGGCCTCAACCTCTAGATATATACACATGGGGACATTGAAATAGAGCCAGGAATATTTTAATGCTGATTTTTGGAATCACATTATAGCACCCTACCTATTTTCAGGGTCTTAAGGAATTAGGAGGATAAAAGTATTTAATTTTGTGAGTTGAGTGTTTTATCTGGAAGTGGATATGTTCCATTCCTCTGCAAATGAGATGAGAACACCTTCATATAATGAATCCTGTAAATAAGTAAAGACCCACAGACTGGACTTTTTGTTGTTGTTTTGGGAAGAGACTCTTCTCTCTGCTCAGTCCATATAGCTAGATTTAATTTTTTGAGCAGACTTCATCCTGTGAACACACACACACATATGAAAATTTACATCTACTTAGGAGAGACACATACACAAAGGAAAGAAAAATAAATTGTTCCAGCAAATATAACACAATATGATACTTGGAATCAAACTGACACAACAGCAGAGACTAAATAATCCAATATCAGTGGAAACTCAAGGCATCTTAAAGCCAAGAATGCACCTTTAGTAAGAAGTACTTTCCTTCCTTCTTTGGCATCTGTTGATCCATACATCTGAGAACAAGAGATTAATTTCTTTTAGATTAGTCAGAAAAGCTTAAATTCTTGGCTATAAGATAATTTTCCAACACTCTGTTAATCAAAATATCTCTTTAAACATTTATGTAGACACAGTGGTATACCAGCCTAGTTTTCTGGTGGATTTTATTTTCTGTGACTTTAGACAGCTAATAAAAATTAAACATCTACTCTAAGCTAGCCATCTGGGCTACAGTTATACCAAAAGAGGGACAGACAACCAGGCAGAGGGAAGGACACCTCTAGAATGTCTTTGCCTGACATTCCTTTTTGCTATGAGCCCTCGAATAAGACAGGTCTGGATAGCTCTGCCATCTCCCTCTTTCAATCATCATTGAGGTGTAAATAATTGAACTACATCTCTCTCTTGTTTAGGTGATTCCAGCTATGCAAGATGAATTTTCAGCTGATGAGTTATGCCTCCCCATTACTTTTTGGCACCTTTGTTCCTTGCTAAAAGCACAAATACGACTTTATTTAAATAGCACAAATGGAAGAGCCAAATATGGACTTTACCCAGCTACTCTATCTCTCCCTTGCGCCTTCTAAATAAAACATGTGAGAGGCAGGTAAGATAAAATGAAGCATGAGTTTCCTTCTTTGTGTGGTTTCTACTACTCTGGATTTACCATGAGAATTGTGCCATTCATATTCTCCCTTCAAAACAAATAATACGCTTTTAAATAAAATACAGCAAAGCCAACCCCTCATTTGGAAACTTGAAAAGGGCAGTTTTGTCCTAGATATGTATAATTATCAAAAGCACAGTATGGAGAAAAAAAAAAAAGAAGACAGAAGTTAAAGAAATTCACCTTTTTCTTTATTTTAGACAAACCTTGAAGTTATATAAGAACAACTGACCTGTTTCTGATGAACAAGATATAAAATAATAACATTAATACATTTTCTTGAAATCTTTAAAGTTTTATAAATTGCCTGTGGAGGTTTGTGAACCAAGGTCACTCTGTGTCTTTTCATTCTTTTAATTATCTAGTTCCAGCCTGATACACTAGCCTTGCTAATTGGACACAGAGAAATCCCTTATCAGTGAAGTTAGAAAAGGACCTATGAAAAAAGTGTGGGAGACTGCTGTAAATCAAAGAAGAGGAACTGAACAGAAGGAAAGCCAATCAACTGTACACCTCCGAGCTGTGAGTTTATAGGAAAAGCTCAGCCTCGTTGGATGGAGGAATAAGTGGCCAGCAGGTAGTTACACGTCATTGACCTCTCCCTGATAGATACTGTTGCGAGGGGAGCCAAATGCAGATTCACAGCTGTCCTTAATTTCTTGGGGAAGGGAGGATTTTAAGCAGTAGCTTGTGCTTTGGGGTGTGTAGGTGCTAAATTCAATGTTATTCATTTCTATTCCCATATCCCCAAGAAGTTCATCCATACTCTCTCAAAGCCCAGTGAGGGAATTTATTGTCCTATATGGTTTTTTAGCATTCTCATGCACATTTGACAGGTGTGATGAACACTAGAAAGTCTGTAGTTCTTTCAGTCTCTATTTGGTAGAATAAGAAATGTGCCTATCTGTACTATCCTTGAGATTCTCATCATTTTCCTTTCCCAGCACTTCTCCACATTCTTCAAGGCTGTCAGTGACTTTTCTTCTCTAAATCATGGCTTATTGTTTGAACCACAGCTCCCTTCCATCTCAGATCTTCCATTTTGACTTTCAATGGTCACTTTAAGCAATTCACTTTCCCTTCTTCTTACCCATTTTTTAGTATGAAATGTGTTTGTTCGTCACTTCTCCCATTTACCCTGTGTTTTAATGAGTCTCTGCAGTATATATGCCAGTATCTAAGTCATGTTCTTCTGCCTCTACTTTTTTTTCCCAGTGCTCAAATGTCAGAAGTCCACAGAGATATCCAAAACGATATCTGATTTTCACAAGCTGTATTTAATCCACTGTAATAAGGTGTTTTCACCTAAAATACTCATATAGCCAGCACCCAAATATATTGTCCTTAAAACAGAAAGAGCTTATACACAAACTATTTCAGAAATACTGAACTTTTTATTCATCAGAAGATATTACCAAAGCAAGAAAATCCCACTATAACATCATGCAGAGTTCAAAAGAATCAGTCAGGCTTCCAGAGAAAACACAGGGATATTGTATGAGAAGACATTATCTTGTCAATAGAAAAAGTATAATTACTGTTTCATATGTACGAAAGTTATTTGGTTTTGTTTGGTTTTGACACATGAAACTGAAAATTCTCAACATTTTAACTGCTAAAATTTTGCATGGCATTTCCATGACATTCAAAAAGCATGACACTGCCTTGGAATGTTAGCAAGGTGCTGATCAAAGTGCAAAGTGTAGATCAAATACCATTCACCTGCAATTGCTTTAACACGTTTGTTTAGCTAACTTTCTTCTGTATCATACTATTGTGTGACTTCATAGCACACTCTGGGGTTTGCATCCAATGTATCCCTAGCTTCTCTCACATCCAATGTTTTGAAGAAAAAAAGCCTGAGCTTCTGCACACTTGGGACTATGAGGAAGATCACATGTATATTTTCCATTTTGGCATATAGCTTTCCTTAGATGTTTAAATGCTACTGTCTGTAAAAGTATGAAATAGTTATCATTATTGCTGACTACAAGATCTTCTTGTCCAGAAACATGCCTTCACATCAAATCCTTTTCATGATAGTAATATATATTTGAAAAATGTCAGGTGGCAAAAAGTGATAAGTTCCATGCTGGATACTGGCACCCAAATGACTCTACCCTTGGAACGTGTCCCCTGACACAGTGTTGGCTCAAGCCAGCAAGCACTGTACACACAACTAAAGGAATAAATCCAGCCTTGGAGATTACATCCAACAGGCAGGTTGTGTGCAGCCATTTGTTTTGCAGAGTAAGAGGGTGGCTTTGTACAAAAGGCTTTGTGCAACCGGCCTCTGTGTTAGAGAACAGCCCCAACACATTTAGCATCATCTTACAGTAATGCAAATAGCAGCTGAAAAGATCAGAGCTGACTCTATCCACTTTATACAGGATTTGGTGTATTTCTACATTTTAAAAATTTAAAATTCTGCCACTCCATAAATTCAATTGTACCCTAATTAAATTAGAAAAACATTCAAAAGCATAAGACTAAGACAGCATTAGGAGAGACAATCAGAAATCTTTCTGACTTTTTCTTCCCAAGGCATAGTGCTATTTCACTTTTTTTCAATCTTACATGCTTTCTTTTAAGAAGCAGTTAATATATTGAATACTTTTCTGCAAAACTTTTCTAGAAGGTTATTCCTACTTGTGTATTTCATTCAAACTGCTTCCCAGACTTGTCATATCTCTTATTTTGTTCTGTTTTTCTTCAGTAAAGAGGAAACAAACAACATTAGACAGAATATTTTAAGGTGTTCAACTCCAGGACAAAACAATCACAACAAACTACATTTTAGAGAAAGCATTATCATGTCCCTCTCTTACCTCTTGTCTCCATTAAAAGGGGCCTCTCAGTGAATTGGAAATTCCTTCTAGTGGAGATGCATCTCTCTTAACAGTAAAAGCGATGTTTTGCCCATGCAGTTTATGCTGACTACATGCATAAAAGTTGAAGCTATGAATAGAGTTGCTTATGTTGCTGGTTTTGTGAGTATAAAAATGTCACTAAACATCATATCCCCTAACTGGTACAGCCATAATGACAAAAATGCTAACATAGATGTGGGGGTTTTTTTCCACTACAGTGATAATAAAGTGACACCTGTTTTAAACTGCTGACAGAGTCCTGAGAGATTTGAAGGTTGCAACAGGTCCATGGCAAATAGGTATCACAAGAAAGATTAATGTCTTTAAATGCAGATGTTTAGAGTGTGTCTCACATATATCTCAGTCACTCCAAGACCTTCTTGTCATGTAAAGAACACATTTACACTTGTTCAGAATTGTGTTAGCTTGTTTAGACCAGGAAATAGTTTAGACTAGGAATAGTCTTACACTTAAGGTTAGTAATGGTTTTTTTCTTTTAGACTGGTAAAAATTACAAGTAAAGTGGATATCTAATATGCACTAGATGCAGAGAAGAGCCTCAAATTAGTCATCTACAGTGTATGTGCCTCAAGGTAAGAGAATGGACTCCTGCTCTATGTGATTTAGATTTCTATTTATTATTCCATAGAAAATTAGGTATTTTAGCAGATATTCTAGCAGCTACCTAGATAATTTACTGGTTTTCCCATTTTCTTTACCATCACCTTAATAAAAACCTTTTAAAGCTGAAAGGTAAAACTTACTGCCTCATCCAACCTCTATTCATTCAGTTTTGGCTATGGTCAAAGACTTGGTGAAACCATAATAGTGAAAGGAAAAACCATAACATACAGACAAAATTTGAGATGGTTGTTAAACTACATTTGATGGAAAGTAGCAATGAGTGAACCTTAAAAAGCTCGTTCTAATCAAAATAAAAATATAATGTGGATGTTTTTCTGAATTCTTCCACTTCTCTTTCTTTAAGGAAACAGGCTTAGACGCCCCTTGATCTCCTTAACACTGTTTGGCCTAAACTTTAAAACATTAAAAACTACCTCTTTTATGCAATGTCAGTGCTTCTAATCCCTGCAAAGAGGGAGAAAATACTTGGCAGGTTTATTTTTGGTTTTGGGCAAAGGTTGAGAACACTCTTAAAAACAGAAATTCAGACTCAATGGCTGAACAGTGACAATATCTTTCAGGCTGAGCCTCTCAGTTCCCAAGAGGAGATAATATCTCCCCTCTATTACAGTAGCCAAGAAGAATGAACAGAGGTTCCAGTAATAAATATAGACAGAGAGACGTCTGGTTTCTTTTCTGCCTCAGAAGCTATCAAGAAAATTTAATCAGGCTTTTCTTTTCCAGTCAATCCTCAGATTATTTTAATACTTTCACATTCTGTATTGAAATTCTGTCATCCTCGTCAGTGTTTTTTTCCTGATGGCTGCATGCAGTCATTGCTAAACAATTTGTTAAAGTGTTATATTTTTAGAGAGGTCTGTTCACTTACCATCTAATGGTAATACCATTTTGCAGGGGTCATAAGGAAGGAATATATTCATGATGAGAAAAAATCAAGCAAATGGCAAGACATGAGCACATTTCTATCTCATTCTCTTTGCCTCCCTAGCCTCTTCTAAGCAGAGAAAAAATAACTCATCCCAACCAGATTTTTACCGTATACCTAGCCTGGTGTTTTCTTCCCTACACTAAATTATGTAGTGCTTCTGCAGAAAGTGTGTACAAGAGCTGAATGTAAATCAGAAAAGGATGCATTTGTGGAATAAATGGCAGTCACTCCTCTCTAAAACCACGCTGCTATACGGCAGGTTAGTGTGCCCACCTTATAAAATCATGGGATTACTGTAGTACCTCAGGTATCTGTGCATGACAACACTGCATTTAAAATGCATTCTGTCCTTCATATGAAATAACTGACACAGACCTGAGTGAATAGGAAGGAAAAAGGGGTGACTTTACTGCTAGAGATTTAAAGATGTCTTCTACATTCAATTGAATATAATAAAAATCAGCTCTTGGGTTTTCTGTGCAGCTCTTAAACACAGAGCAACATAACAATCTGTATGTTCTGCTCCAGCTTGGCAGGTGGGTGTAGAAAGAAACCCCCTTTATTTCTGAATTAGAACATAAATAGCAACAAAAGAGAAATATACTACATAAAATGTTGACAGCCTTGACTGATCATTCACTTTAGCTTACAACTTCTATCTCATGAACTCCTTTCATTGCTCCCTTTTTTATCATGTGCTTGTTAAAAACAAAACTAAAATCATTTGTTGAAGTAATTACCAGGTTTTAAATACAGCAATAGCTTTTACTGCCCGTCTTTACTGTCACTTAGATGGTGCACAATACTTGCATTATAGTATTTTACACAAAATAAAACAAAATACAAAGGAAGACAGAAAATCCTTTAGGCTTCTCTGTACTCAACATCAGGACAACAATAGAGCTATTTTTAAATTTATGTTGAAATAGCCAGTAGATGTGTAATTTACATCTTAAACAATCCTTTTGTGACCTTTTGAATCTATAGGTATTTATGGGCCCTGGAAGGAACACTGTTAAAATTAAATTGCGTTTAGCTGATTCATAATTTTACATTGCACACTCATTAGAATGGGGTTCCCACTGGGACACAGGCAGAGGAGAATGCAACAGAAGTGTAAAGCATAGTCTCAGCTAATAATTTTAGTGTTGCACACCTCTGGTAAGAAGAGTCTAACACAAACTCGCACAAGTACCGCACAAGTTACTAATAAGTCAATCACTGGTCTTTCAAAGAATTCATGAGTATTAATGATTTCATAATGATTTCACTGCATTCTGCTGCTTTGGCTAGACGGCTATTGTAAAAAAAGCACTCAGCCTCCCTTCTCACATTACTTATAAACAAAAACTGTTTCCTCCACTTCATGGGAGAGTTGTGAAATGGAGTGAGCACCTTGCCCTGACTTTTGGTGAAAACTAACCTCTTCTGCTTGTTCTTAGCTATTTCTTTTTTCTGTTTGCAGGCACGTGGAACCATCTTTTCAACTCCAGTTTCTAATAGACCTGAGATTTGTAAGAGCAAACTACAGCCAAACGTTCTCAATCCAAATCTTGTAACTTTAGAAGACCAAAGAGGCCTCTGTCATCCCAATGGTTTGAGCATGTCCAGTAAGATAGAAGGTAATGGCTCTGGTGAAGGAAGGAATATTTGTCAATACTGTGCACTGACAATGAACGATTCTTGAAGGGTAATTCTCAGCTACAGTTTTCTTGAGGAACTGAAGCATCATATTCCCACATGCAAACCCAGACACATTCCAGTGGGTTTGGGATGTCAGTTCATATTTACAGCTATCACATTTAGCATCTAAGTTAAGAAGGCTAAGTCTGGATTTATCCTTCTAACATCAGTATGTAGCCTGATGCCTGAATTAGAAGACTATTAGCACCAGTGAAATTGAAAGAAAAGACAGTCATCTCCAAGATCAGTCCCACCCACTTATAGTGTTTCTCATCCTCTTCTTGTATTTACAATGTTTTTGAGGTTTAGTGTTCACCATAACCATGGGCTGTGTTGCTAAAATTAACACAATTGCATAGATTTAATACAGTAACAGAATAGTTGAATAGTCTAAAATGAAAGATTTTAATCCTTGTGCTTTGAAGACAGACATTGTTTATGAAACTGCCAGTGGATGGAGACAAATGTTCTCAAGGTTTTTTGTTGCAGAAAAGCAATTGTTCTCCTAGTCACGCTCCCTCCAGGGATGTGTGTGTATGAGACTGATCCAGTGATTTCTGATACAACACAGCAGGAGCAGTGATCCATATAACCAATTATTCCTGCACCTTTACTGACATGGTGAATCATGTAAGTTTTTTCTTCAGATGATAATTTCATTGCTTTTTTAGTTTGTGCATTTATTTCTCTATTGTTTCCCTTAGCTGAACCTTTTGTGGCATGAATTCATTAATGTTAGGTAATGAGGTGGAGATTCAGGCTTATAAAGAGGAATTAACACAGCCTAAATTGCAACTATATTATAGTACCACCATCTGTTTTACTCTTACAGAAAATTTACACATCCTCATTTCAATTAAGTGTGATAGTCAAAATAATTGTAAAATCATTCTCTCTCAGATGTTACAATAAATAAAGACAGCATTACTTCTCAGGGACTTAATAACACTTAGTGTAAAATGTACTTCAAGTTTTATAACTTTATCACCTTTTTAGATAAATATCACAGTATAAATAAAACAAATGGAACAGTTTCATTTTGTCAGCTAAGACTAAGGTAATATGTATTTAGCACACAAATGGCCCACATAGTCTTGATTTAAGCAGGACTGAAAATTTTCCTTTTTTTTTTCACTTGTCAGAATCTTTAAGACACTGCAAATTTTTATTCAAGCTTAGTCTGAAAACTCAAAACTTCGTCTATGTTTAGGAGTCAAAAATGGGATTTAGAGCCCAAGAAGAATTTTCATTTCAACTACTTCAAAATTATTCCACTTTAGTGTAGTTAGTTACATTTGCTCCACTTTGCTCATATTTTGAATGACATAAAAATTGGGATGCCAGACACCTTGCAAAACTGCCTAAAGGGAATGTGATCTTACGATCTTTTAAATGCTTTTCTGTTTATGCACTATTTCAATTCAACAGTTGTTTTGGTTTGGTGGTTTTTCCCTTCAAAAAATCATCTCCTTTAAAAAAAATTCAAAAACCGGTTCACTAACAAGCCTAATTTGAGGCTCAGAACTGCATTATCCATCCTTGACAGATAGCTGTTTATTTTCTACCATACCTTTGCAAATAAAAAAAACAAACCTGCAGTGCTTCTAACTTCACTTTTAATATGCTACATTTTGTTGTTTTTCATTGCAATTCTCAGAAGCATTTCCGAACTCTTTGTTTATTTGGTTTTATAGTTTCTTTGGGCAAAGCTTGTTCGTCTGATCAAAAGTGTGTTTCCAGCATGCCTGCTGATTTCTGCAGCTACTGGATTAGGCCCATATATTATCTGTGTATTTCATTTTTGCCAGCAATTTCAGAAGATTTACAGGGCTGCTTTAAAATATGTAAACCTCTCCATTATGGCAATCTATTCCCATACCATACAGTCCTTTTGTTATAGTGGACATGCAAATGAAGAAAATATCATTAACTTAGAACTAAAATTCTTTGGTTTAATCTCTTAAATCAGACTGTATTTGTAATATCATGTACTCTGCAGTCTACAAAAAAAAAAGGAAGAAGATAATAAACGTCACATAAGTCTTGGTCTTTTAATCAGAATATAACTAGCAGTGAGGGGATCAATATTTTATTTATGCCTCTGTGCGATCATGTTCAGATGCCCTAATGCAGTTGCTGAAATATCAGCAAAACAAATTGAAGCCTGACCAGTAGTGCCCCAAAATATGAGAGGCGTCTGTGAGGACTTAGAGAAGCACAATTAACTGTCTCAAACACTGTCAAAGAAGGAAGATCCCACAAGGTAATCCATCACAACAGGAACTTAAGATGAGCACAAATGGCAAACAGTACCAGACCTAAATGGAGGTGAAGGTTTGGAATTAGCACACTGGCCAAAATTTCACTGTGCAGTTTGTGGGAAAAGTGCAGACAACAACAACAAGAAGATGCTGGACCTGGTGAGGCAGATCTAGGCAACCTATCTGGACAAAAATTCCCACCATGGCAAACAGTGAGAAAGGAAACAGCTGGTTATACAGATGCCACCCCAAGTTATGGGAACAGTATGTACACCTCATGGATTCCCAGTACTTGCATTGAATAAAAGTGGTATCTCCAGAACACTCAGGGGAACCCACCACCAAGCAGACCAGAGTAAAAAAGGGCCAGTAGGACACTGCAGGAATCCACGTGGTGATATCTTTCTTTAATATCTCTCTCTCTCTTCTCTTCCATTTATATCTCTCTCTATCCCACATTTACTGTTAAATAAAATCTGTACTAATGACTTTGGCATGTGGTCTCATTTGCACCTTAATCTGGGCAGAGGCATTTCTTAATAATCAGATCCTAACAGCATCCCTGAGATACTGTCCTTGAGGAATATTTTTTTCCTTGCCTCAGATATATCAGGGCATTACTTATTCACATTGACAGACAATTCTAAGACTTCTAAATGAAAAATCTAAACACCTGATAACTATGGATGGCCTTGCAAACCCTCATCAGCAACATTTTGGAGATCTGAACCAAAAATAAGACTTCATTCTACCTCACACTAACATAACTTCAAATCTCAGTCCTTTTGTAGCTATCAGGAAAGGTTTTTATTAATTATAAGGAGTTTCAGATCAAAAATTTGAACTTTCAGGAGATAGATTTGTTGAGTTTGACTGTAGGTGAGTGGTACACAGCAAGACTTGCTCAAGAGTATTTCCTACACTTGCTCCAGAGTACTTTTGCACAGCACTCCCAACCCTTGGGATTACTATTAATCCACAAACCATCCTCACTTTCCCAGATTATTGTGCATTTCTTCATGAAATATAAAATCAGTAATCAATCAATAAGACCAGCAATGATAAGCACTGACTGATTACATCTTTGCTGATTCATGCAGGTTATCCCTCTAGAACTAATTGGAAAATTCTGTTTCTATTGAACTGATGCAATGAGCCTGCATTTTTAGAAGATTTGAACTTGAAATTCAGGGCCTATGGAATAAAGGCCCATCTCCCCTTCTTGAAGACACTGTTTGTAAATAAATAAATGAAAAAATAGCTCTTACTCTTACTTTGAAGACTTTACATCAGGCTCTGGAGAGAAACTAGGCACTTTTCCAAAAGAATTTTTAGAGATAGCACACTGAAAGCAGTCTATCAGTAACAAAAGGGAGAAAAGCAAATTCAGCTGAATTAAAACTGCTCTAGACAAAAAGGGAGCAAAGACAACAGCGATGATTAAGAAAAAAGCTGTGTATATTGGTCACAGTGTTCTACTGTTAAAAAGTGCTAATCATTCACAAGGAGTTAGCTCAGTTAAAACAAAAGAAAAAAAAAAAAGAAAGAAATCCCATTGAAAGTAAATGTTATAAGCTACATGCACCTGGGCTGCTGGAAGAGCACTCAGTAAGAACAGTTAACATATACTAGAGTTATACACATTGTCACATCAGGAGTTTTACAAATTAAGGCATTGCTGGGGACTACACAAGAGAGAAGAATGGCAGGCAATAGTTTGACCAAGAGGCTGGGGAAAAACTGACTTACCTGGGATCAATGAAAGCTTTCAGAGGCACAAGGAAGGTAAGGAGGTGTCCTGTGAAATGACGCTACTCTGGAGTCCCCAAGGAGTTTTTTTTTGAGGGAAATCCACTTCTGAAATATATTTTTTTTTTTGTAAATCACACTTCACTTAGATGTAGTTTCTCTAGAACTGTCCTCCTGAAGAGAAAAGGTTACCGGCTTCACATCATAAATGGAAAAAATTCACAGAAGTTATACCAGTCCAGATTTTTACTTTTTCTTTTTATAAAGGGAGACTAGCTCTGAGTCTTCATTCTCCTTGTTATATACTCTCATTCTTTCTCCCTAGAACCACTGCTGTCACATGCAATCACACACAAATTAAAGCTAGCAGATGAAAAAATAAAGGAAATCAATTGCAGAGTCTGGTTTCCAGCAGGACAGCTTCTATTCCTATTGAAAACAGGCAGAATTTTAGCTTATTTTACTAAAAGCAGCTCAAAAATGTATTAAAAAGCTCTATACACTTACCCACACTCTATTTTTGCCATTTCTGTAACCAAGACAGGAAAATATGTTGACAATCACCACTGCTTTCCTTTAACCTGCCAGCTGTGTTTTTCTCTGTCATAAAACCAAGGAATTTTGTACACAGGGATCGTGTTCTGAGATGCTACAGGGCAGACCTGGCCAAAAGAGGAGCCCTGCCTCTGGAGGTACACAGATTCAGTGATCTAACAGGATGTTTCACATTCAGGTTTCGTGACTGAGTTCATGCTAGACATAACTCCTATCTATGTGCAAATGCTCCCCATTCCTCATTAAATAATCCACGAATTGGGCTTCTGTAGAAGGAAGAACAACCTCACATCACAACCACTACTTATAAAAGGACTGTGAGAATTTGTCCTGCTGACCTTTTGGAACCTTGTCACTCTTGCCTAGTTTCCCTTACTTCTTAGCTGTTGGTTTTAATTTAATTTATTGCACACAAATTAGTTTATAGGTTAAATTTTATTTTCTGATCCTCTTTAATCTTTTTGAAAGGATGTGGGATATGGAGGGGAAATATCCATACATTTATTGATACATCTGTTACACACAGAAAAGTTATAAAATATCAAAAGCAGTCTATTTTTGGGTTTATTCGATTGATATCATCCGTAAAATCTTACTGGTTTCAGTGAGTTTGGGGCAATGCCAAGTCATTTTAAAAGTACTGTTTCCCCTTTCTAAAATGTGCTAAAATTTAAATTATATTGTAACCATGATCAACTTTACCTTTCACAGAGTGATGCTAGTCTTTATCACCTCCTTATATATTACATGAAAGCATTTTTTTTTAAATCATAGCACTACTTTTGCAAGAAATCTGTATTAGCAGAGAGAGACACTTTTCTTATTTACATCTATAAACTGTAAAAAAGAAAATCAAATTCAAACACTCGGCCACTTGTAACCACATTGTCTTAACCATCTATGGTTTCTGTGACATTGTAAATTCAGTATCCAAAAACTCTGTAACAGAGAAGCAGTCTTATTACTCATGGTTGTTTATTTTCTTCTGTGTCGTTTCTGTTATTGTGGCAATGCAAACAGGAAAAAAATAACTTCTGATCCTTGAATAACAGGAACTAGAGAAATGCAGTTATAAAATATGATCCAGCCTTCTTTTACCTGAAGTATTCTTTTCTGATGCTGTTCTTTAATCAGCCATCTCTAACTAAAAAAATAAACCTGTAGAAAAGAGGGTGATTTTTTTCTGAATCCAAAGTTTTTGTAGCTTCATGTTAAGTATAATCTTACTTAACAGCTCTGTTGATGGCCATTAAGATAGCAGAAACTGAATACTGTTATCAGAAGGGCTGACAAATATCAAAAAACACAATATCCACATTTATTTGAAGCCCATTTCCAAGAAAAATAAAGCTTTTTTTTCACTACTAGGAAAAAAATACCTGTCAATTAAAAAAAAAAGGTAAAAGTACTGACCTATACCTAACAGAAGAAAATAATATTTGCTAATGTGCACTAGAACAGATATGCATGTTCCACAGAAGTGGAAAGTGAAACAATCAGAGAATAAATTCTTCTTTGGTGGGTCCCCAAATGAGGGCAGAGGGAGGGCCAAACTGCCTGTATATCATACAGCCCATTCTTTGTTATATGTAAAAGGGACATATACTGGAGCCACAAGGGGGTTTTGTTTAATGTTTAAAGCAATAAATTTAGTGGCATTAAATCTTCTTGAAAATATCAGATTCTTATGCATGCGTTACTTTGTTACAGGGAATAGAAAAGAATCCCTTGCGGTCCTTTGTCATGTATTTGTCTCCAAGAACAAAAGGAATTCTTGCTATAATGTGCAAGAACTTAACTGCCAGAATCACCCCGCAATGTTCCAAAGCATGTGCCCTTTTCCTTCAAGTCGGTTTCTAGTACACAGTTACAGCACCTTTCTCTATAACAGGGTATTTGTGGCTATACCAATCCAAAAGGCAAAAATAAATTTCAACCCAAATGTTTCTGCCTCCTCCTGTATGATCAAGCTAAACTGGAATCCTGAATTAAGCACTGAACTGGTTGATTCCTTATCTGAATGTCTGTGGTGCAATTCCCTTCCCCATCACCCTCCACAAAGCAGCAGTCACTACCCTTCCACATCCAGAAGTAGAAGCAAGTGCTTACACATCTGCATTCTTTCCAGAAATCTCTCTCATCAGCCTTTCATTGTGAACCTTATTGCCAGGACTACACATTGGCTAAATCTATGGCAGCCCAGAAAGGAGGGAGAAAGAGAAATTGCTGACATAGTCCATGGGCATACAAAAATGTTTGTCAAAATTTAAATCGGCATTTTCAGCCACAGGTATGGACAAAAAAAAAACCCATTAGACATCAGGGAAGCAGAAAAGGATCCAAAAAAGCAGGCTGTTAAGGCCCATTCACACAATCAACATCAGATGAAGGATAGGGAAAGGGATATGGTCTTCCATTCCAGCCCTCAGACTTTCAGGAGGAAATTCTGAGCATCAGGTTCTGATGCCATACAAGAGCTGGATAAGGTCTTGGAAGACTGCTTAAATATAAGTACTGAAAAGCATTATTATTTTATAGGTAAATTTTAATTTTTTTAAAGAACCGTCTATAGTAGTTTTGCCTGTCCTTCCAAATTTTGTATATTTTCTGGACAAAGTTGATTGGAAAAAGGAAAAACTTTAGTTTGGGATATTTTTGCAAAGAAATTTCCCTCAGATGTTTCTGATAGAAAATTAGTGGACTTGATTTGTTACCCCAGCTCTAATATATACTTGCTGCTAGAACTGACTACACAATGCAGTGTGGAACTTGGCCATGAGCACCTTTAAGTCATCCTGGTGATTTTAGCCACTCTGCAATACTTCATAAGTAATACCAATAAAAGGAAAAAAAGGATTTCTCACATAGCAAAATGTATTTGCATGTTCAGACAAAGAACAGGTGAGGGAGTCTGGGCTGCATTCCTGCTGAACAAGAACAGCTCCTTTGTCCTCTTTTGGCTGTACACATTACAGAACTTGCACAGTTCTATAAATGCTGTGTAGCCTTTCTCACTTGATACTGCAGAATCAAAGGGAAGAAAAGTACATAATATTGACATGTGAGTCCACAAGGTCCTTTGTTAAACTTTCTTCCACTAGCACTGATAAATTAACCAATTAAAAATAATGTTTTTCACTCTAAAGGAATTTTGTAGCAAAGCAGTGGAGAATAGCATAGAGTAATGCATATTGAATTCCAAGTCAAAATTGTAGCAACAAGTATACATTAGAGCTGGGGAAAAATTCAAGTCCACTAATTTTCTACCAGAAACACCTAAAGGAAATTTCTTTGCAAAAATATCAAAAAACAGTGTTTCTTTTTTTAATCAGCTCTGCCAAAAAATGTACAAAAATTGGAAGGACGTGAAAAACTACTATATTGGGGTTTTTTTAAAAAAATTTAATCTATAAAATAGTCATGTTTTTCTGTACTTACATTTATGCAGCCTCCCAAAACCAGTTGTGCCATAAATATCTTAGTGGCATAAAGAGACTTAGGAAAGAGTTTGTGTTGTCTTGTCATAGTATTAAACATTTGAAGAAGGTTGGATATTTCTAGTACTGAGAGGTCTAACCTATTTAGTCATGTATCAATCATCCCCATGAAAAATGTTTTACTTTATATTAAATACACAAAAGAAGGGAAAAAGCCGTTTAAAATTATGGCAGGAGAAAGTGCTATTTAGCAAGGGATATCACTCATCACAGAGGTGGAGGGAACTGTGTCTGTGTGCTGCAATCCTTTTCCCTCTGCAGAGCCAGCAGCAATGGACATCAGCAGAGGCATCGATCTGCACTTGGGCCATAGTTCTGGCACTTCCCAGGAGCAGTGAGCTCATTTCATCTGTGCCAGCCGAGGTGTCTTCAAGACCACCTTGATTTCTCCTGCCTAGGAAAGAGGGGCTGCATCTGTGATTACACCTGGCCATGTTCCCTTCTGTAGTCATGAGAATGAGCATCATGGTGCTGGTAATCCTCAGAAATATATCTGGATTGGCCTCCTCACACACTGAGAATGCCAGTGTGTAGTTGGTTTGTAGCCTATGCTGACCTTAAACTGTGACCAGGTGTTTTTTAGGAGAGTACCTGCTGGCCAAGACAAAACTGTGACAAGAATGTACTAGAAATTTAACAGTTTGGAAAATGATGTGGCAGTCTTAGAGTCTGCACCACAGTCAGCCAGTATAGCCATAGTAGTGTGGCTGAAAGAATATTTGGTGCTGAAGGGAGGGTTCCTGCAGGCCCTTCTTGGTAACCGTCTTACCCAGATGTCTCTCAAGAGTCAGCAGCCTGTGGGGATTGATAGGAAGTAGTTGAACTTGTGCCAAGCACCACTATCATCTTTCCTGGGGAGTTACCTGAGTTTGTTAGTTGAACAGTGTACAGACATCAAGCTTCAGTGGCAAAGGGACCATGGACCCTTCTGGGAAACCTGGTAGCTGGAGGTCTGGCTGTTCCAAACTTGATTACTAGTGCAGAGTTTAGCGGACCACAGGCAAGTAGTTCACAAGTCAGATAAATTGTAGATAAACCTTTCCCTCTTTATACCTCCTTCTGTCACATGTTCCTGCCCTGTGCCTTTTCTGGCTCTCACTTAGTTACCTAATGGGTACTAAAATCATGGAAGTATACCTGCCAAGACTGCAAACTGTTTTTTTTCAAGTAAATGACAGCCTCAACACAATGTAAATGTTTCCAAAATAAAAGGAACTGTATCATAACAAGCTGTTTTAAGTGTCTCTTTTAAAGCTTTTATTAAAGAAAAGCATGGAAAATATAAATTCCAGTGTTTCCTTCTATACTGGTATGCAACACTGGTACATTAGAAATGAGGAGGAAAACCTTCAGAAGGGGTTGGCTTTGTCGCTGCAAGTACACTTACTGCAATACAAACCTGGATAAATTAGTGAGGACAATAGATTTCTCTGATCTTGATAAGCTGATGACAGGAGACATGTGAGCTCTCATGTTTCAGGGGATGCTCAGTCCCTAGCTGAATTACTGTTGTTTTTAACAGAGCAGACAGGGTCCTGCAAGCTAGGTTTCATGTGGCAGCTCAACCACGTATTCTTAACAAAGGATAGGCATGTGCTTCACACAGAAACACACCCACAAACACACACACACACAAACACACATGCACAGAGACACAAAAACACACAGACTTGAAAACATGGGACCAAAAGACATTTTTAAGAAATGGTAAATTAATTACTGTGCAATTCCAAGTTTGAAAGCAATTGCTTAATACAGTCCAATAGATACAAATCATGGCACAGCCCTAGAGCTTAACCATGCATATGTGACCATACAGTAATTTCAGCTGTGAACAACGGCCAAAATGTTCGGGTTCAGAATATTTAGAGTTTTTGAAAAGTAAATAAAGTAGCTTAGGTTCTCACTAAGAAGAATGTGAAACACAAATATCCTTACTGGAGAAAACTGTCACGCTCAGGTATCCCAATATTGTCATCAAGCCATACATCATCTTCGTATGAAGAAAGGTAGAAAAGTAATAAATTTGGACAGACATAGCAACAAAGTGTTCAGAAATACTCAAAACAGGGGAGTTTATTGAAAGCATCATTGATACTATACCATTTAGATGCATACAGGGAAATATTAGAATTTAATTTAACAGTACTTTTCGGTAATACTTTACGAATACTGTTTTTCGCTACTATGTTTTGTATGTCACTGAAAACTGCTAAGGCTCATGCATATTAAACTGTTATCTGTTTCAAGATGTTAAATTGTTTGGTTAAAAATTATGCTTGTTTCTGTATATGTGCCCTTCAAGTTAATTCTGGCTTCTAGCAAGAGTATCTCAAAGCAGCAAGAATAAGCATTCAAGATAATAGTTTTCTTTATGGATCTTCTTCTCTTAGCAGTGCAGCAGATGAAGTAACAAGGAATCTGCCCAGCAGGTGAATTTCTATTGAAGGCTTTCTGTGTCTTGGCAGTGGCTCACAGCATTGACATTCTTTCACAAAACACTTTGTATCAAGGAATCAGCATTTTTCTAGTGACAAGTCATTTAATAAAATTCCTGATGTGGTCCAAGTACAATACCTAAATAACAGTGATGCAGTTAGGACAGTTTAAAAGGTGTGCCAGAACGAAAGTTTATTGCCGTCTGTAAAAAAATCTGCAGCACACACAAAGGATGGTGGCTCACTGGAGAAAACAAGAGGTTATTGTCTTTGCAGTCTCACGATTTTGTTCTCTGCCTCAACCTCTCATGAGGCCGAACGTTTCCTGCATGTTCCAGAATCACTCTTTTGAAATGGGACCCTCATGCTTTCTGAGCTAAACAGCTTCAGCCCTGGCTGACACCAGTGCCTGCTTTTAGTCTGTCATTATTCAGCACATTATCAGACCAGCCCTGTAAAAGCACAATCACATCAAACCACAGTTTCACACCAGTAGACACATCCAATACGCTCATGTGAAGAATGCATTTGTTTCACATCTGCCCCAACCTGCTCTTATATTCCTCAGTGCTTCACAAATAAAACCTCCTGCAACACAAAGTACACTGCAGGCTGATGCTCAACATATTACCTCTGTGGTGAAAAGACTTCTCAGACTGTCAAATAAATTCTTCTTAGGACACCATCCTAAATTTCTATTAAGCTATAGGAAATAAAATATTTTATTATGTATTTCCAAACACATAGTCATTTGTCCTCTGAGTGTCCCAAGAATGTTTATAAACTGCTGTGCAGGCTGGATAGTAAAGCAGTTCTGGTTAAAAGGTCAGTTTAAGGGTTTAGGGCAATAATGGTCCAGTTTACAGAAGTGAGGAAGCAGAGGCCATACAAAGGTAAGGGCTGAAAATGAAGCATAATAAAAACTACCATTTCACTCACTTGTTCTACAGGAATGAACAACATCATCCACTCACCTTCCCCTGCTGCCTAGAAGGCCCTTGTTACAGCTGCAGTTTATAAGGTTGATCACTTGAAGGTAGAAAATTTGCCTTTCTATGGGCAAGTATGCAAACTACTCAAGTAAATTTGGACTATAAGTAAACTGTCTTGAATACTTCAGGAAAATTAAAAAAAAAAAAAAAGTTGGAAAAATAGGATCTTCTGTTCATAAAGGGAAGATGGATTTTTTTTATTAAGAGAATAACAGAAGTCTGAGACTTTTTGTTCCAGCTCTGTCACAGGCCCTTTAGTGGCCCTGACCTGTGGTCTGAATGCATTTTTCTTGAAGTCAACAGGAGTTTTATCACTGTCTTTACAAGAATCAGCATGATTTAAGAAATTTCAGCAGTGCTTGTTGACCTCATATCCATCATATAGCAGCACGATGCAGACACACACCACTGAAGCTGTGCTCATGGCATTCAGCTGGTGCAGCCTGGCCCCTTTCCATGCAGAGAGCCCAGCTGGGGATGAAAATAGCGTTACCCAGTGCCGTGCTGTGCCCATGCTAGTAATCTCTCCCTTTCAGCCTATCTACACAAGAGACATCTTGACATTATAACAAAGAGACTAAATGAAAGACAGACACATGACAACTGGACCTGGCAGCTAGTCATTCCACAGGAGTCGGTGCAATAAGCGACGGTGCAAACTCACGCATAATCTAAACCATCATTGCAGAAGTTTATCTCATTTTTCTTTCCCTCTGTAGGAACTGACAACCCTTTCTTACTGTGAATGTGGGAACACTGAAATCACCAATATTTTACCTAACACACTGAATTTAGACTACTACACACTTGACTTGATTGATGTTAGAGCTGAAGAGCTTTTGCACCTCACCGTTGCCTGATTTAGCTTTATTTAGAAAGAATACCTTCCAAACAAAAAAAAAAGTACTCTAAATTGAAGAAAAACGTTTTTCATTTAGGTCTAGTACAGCCTAGAACACAGGTTTGAGCCCTGTCCCCATGATTTTCACAATTCACCTTCCCATTGGAGTTCACCAAGTAAAAGGGAAAAGAAGGGTCTCATAGGATGGGTGGCATGCAAATTGCCAAAAGAAATAGAGATGCCTGTGTAATGTCTCTGTTCTCTTGAATTAAGTCTCTCAGGTGAGTTAATATACAATCTTTCTTAATTTCAATCAAAGGTATTCTTAATTTAACAAAGTCACGCAGCAGAAAAACATAATCCTCATTATAATCTTATAGCCAAGTGCTAGGCCATACAACTTTCCCAACCAAGAAACAGAAGGAGAATAATAAGACTAAAGGACCTGCAGTATTCAGGTTGCTGTCTCTGACTTTCTAAATTATCTAGAATAAATTCCTTCACCAGCTTTTGTCTCAGTTTCCTCATCCATAAAATGGGTGCCATGATATTACTCTACTCTCTCGAGTGCTTCAAATTTTGTGGAATTTTGTTTGCAGTCACAGCTGGGAAATGACCCTGGAATCTGCAGAAAATTTGTGCCAGAAGACATACTATGCAGCATAGGGACCTCTGGCTCCAAGTAAGATGTGCAGCAAAACTGAAATATATATTGCACAATACATCAAATGCAGCTGAATATTCATTAGACAATATCAGTGAGTATTTTTCTACTTAATTTATTCTGCTCAAATGACACTCCTGGCTTCAACAGCATTTACACTACTGTATGATAATAAAGACCTGGGTCATGGGAGCTTTACTGGAAACTAAAATGCTGAATAAAAATATATCATGTTTATGAATGTTTTCCATGATTTCATACTTGCTCCTGCTCCAGCAATAATGCTGTTTTCTATTTTGCAGGCCAAATGCCAGGAAGCTTTTTCCCAGCTTGTTTTAAATAATACTTTTTGCATGAGTGTTGAGTTTGTGACCCTCTTGGCTGGTAGGAATGGACTGTCCTGTCATCAGTCCTTCACTTCCCACTCTGCCAGAGTGATGTGTGTGAGAGTATATTCCATGCCCCTCCTGCCTGGGAACCAGAGCATGGGGACCCAGACATCTCTCTGACTTGGCAGAGAACTCCCATTGTTCCTCCTGCCCCTTTCCTTCCCTCTCAAGAGGGCCTGAGTCACTGTCTTCTCACACTTCAGCTGGGAGGGAGGAAAGAGTAGAGCTTCAGCAGCAGATAAAGACACAAGGGACTTAAAACATGGGAAGTGCTGGTCCCAAGGTCTCTCTGACTAAAGTGGCTGCCTGGCCCTTTCGTGGGAAGGTGAAATGTCCCATTAGACCAAGACTGTGACATTGACATGATAGAAGGCAGGGCCTTCTCCTTGCCTACATCCTCCTGGTAAAAACCCTCCCCTTACTTCATCCCCTCTGCAAACCTGCTCATGACAACCACAGGCAGAGTGACACTTGAATCCTGTAAATTACTCAGTTGCTCTCCATGAAAGACATGTTCTTGATGGCTGACAGAAAATATGACAAGAAATGACTTTTTGAGTTAGGAATTCTTCCTGACCTCCCCCGCACAGCAGCAAGTGCCACAGTCAGGGAGCCATTTGTAGCTGTCACACTGTGTCCTGCCTTTATTGCAACATTAAAATTGAATTATGGAGCTGCAAAAAGGTGGCGGGTGTTTGAAAGCATGAAGATAATCTTACACTGCCATGCATTTACATGCTTCCTGAGACTCCAGGTAAACACTGAAATGTAACTTGTTTGTTTGTTTCACAACCACACTTCTGAAGTGCTTTGTGACAAATAGCAAAGCTACTAGGAAATCTTTCCTCTGAAATTTTCAAAAGCTTTCTAAAAGAATACAGCACTTCCCAATTGTAGAGGGTATATCTAAAAAGGCAGCAAGCTTCTCTGCTAAACAAGGACTTGAAATAAATCTATACTCCTTCAAGAAGCTTAATAGAAAAAAAAATTCTTTTTCTGTCCCAGGAAAAACAGCTTTTAAAGAGAGCTTTGTTGATTTGGTTAGGTTGGGTTTTTCCCTAGTTTTTGCATTATATTGTTAAGGAATCTGGAAATAATATTTTCAACCAAAAATAATTTGAAGTTATAGATTTGCTACTGTGATTTGCAACATCTTGTATTTCATGAACATATTTTGCTTTCATCAGATACAGACATTTGTCATTATAGAATACTTACCATTTAATTTAAAAAAATTTCAAGGAATAAACTGGTTCTGACTCTTTCTAAGCTTAAATTTCCCTCTGGAATTTTGACTACCATTTGAAAAGAGTTACCATACTTCTATTTATGCACAGCCACAAGAATTTCTAATAAGAAATACTTTCTAAGAATTCAGTAAAAAGACATTCTGCAGATAGAAAATCTATCACAACTTATATTAAAGTATTATAGCTTGACTTTACAATTTATCTATCAGATCTTTTTCAAGAGAAACTCATAGCTAAATAATCTATGGTTCATAGAATGGAAGTCATCTGGCTAGACAATGGATTAATGATAACAGATAATTGACCTGGCTAAGCGATGGATTATAGATAACAGTATTCACAATATTCAAAAATAATCCACAACAAAATAAAACTCTGATGTTTTAATGACAGGTAGTTAGCACACAGATCAAAGCTAATCACATTTATTTTTACAAATTAATTATCTGAAAACTTTAGCAGTAAATTATCTGTAGATATGCTATGATATTTTGTAGTGTTTAACTACTGCATTTTAGCCAGGGGTTTAGTCACAAACTGGTGAACAAGCACTCGTTATTTATGACTGCCCCTGTGAATCACACAGGACAATTTCTGTTCCAGAACTGGGTGACCAGCACTGCATAAAAAAGGAAGAATCCCATTTTCCTACTGTGATATGATTTGCAAAATCTCAGACTATGTTCAGTGAACATTACAGCACCAAAATAGAAAAGGCTTTTAAAAGATTATCCTGAGAGAACACTTTTGTGCAAATATTTCTGTACCAAATTACTTCGTTTTCCTTAAACTCCTGCTTTCATATATACTCACAAATAAAATCTCACACCCCAAAATTGTGCAGACACGCAAATGAGATGCCGAAGGGCAGTAAGCTTTATTGACAGGAATATTTACAAACATTATTTGGCTGCAGTTAGCCCCAGCTGAGCCTTACACACCTCCTAAGCTGCCACATACACCAAGGAAGTGAAGCAAAACCATTTTAGAGGCAATTACAGCAGGAAGGAGGAGTGAGGAGAAAGGTGTGTATTAAATACGTACAGGAAACAAAACAAAACAAAACACTGCAAAACCACTTCAAGATGACTTTCATACTCTTTGGAAAGAAAATTCTCTCTCCAGATTGCAAGTTCAATATTTTGATGTTCCAAGGTGGTAGAAACTTAGGCCTGCAGGGAAATTCCTGGCACAAGCTTCCCATGGCAGGGAATTGCTTTTCTGACAAGAACTAAGAAGTGATGAAGGATGTTCTTAGGCCATGAATTAGTTTTGGTTTCCTCACTTCTATCAGATACTTAAACTAAAATTCTCCCAAGGTCTAAGAAAAAGGAAGAGGCAACGATTTCCTGTAATAAAACCAGATATAGGAATTACATATGTGTTTAACTCTTGTTTATGATATGATTTTATATGCCTAAACTAGCATCCACTTGTGCAACCGCATGGAATCATAAAATCATTAAGGCTAGAAAAGATCTTTAAGGTCTTTGAGTCCACCATTAACCTGGCACTGTTAAGTCCACCTCTAAGCAATGTGTCTAAGCACCACCATAATACTAACGTGTAAAAAATACATTCTCTCTACACAGCTGAAGAAAACTGCTATTCTAAGTCTCAAGACCTTTGCAGAAGTTGCAGCTCCATTTAAAAAATCCTTGTCTCCAAACCCTTTTCTCCAAACTATTCAAACTTTATCTGAACCTACGTGAAGAGATGGTAAGAGATTAACTAGGAGTCTGGCAATATATGGATGACTTCAAGAAATATCTCCTATAAAAATATATCTCCTATATTAGAGTAACTAACCTGCTCTCCCAGCACTCATGACTTCACAAAGCCAGCACCTATTTGGGCCTTGCAAAAGACAGGACAGAATGAAGTCCTCAAGAAATGTCCTTCCTTTATGACTCTAGGATCACTGGATCATCACAGGGTAATGGAAAAATTCTGGATGGAAGGGACTGCAGGGGGTGTCTAGCCCAGGTCAAAGCTGTATTCACTGATCTCTGCAGACCATAAATCAGCTCACAGCTGGGACTATTTTGAGACCCCTTATGTACTACTGTCCCTAAGAAATTGTCTGGTAGATCCTTCAGACAGGTCGGAACATAGTAATCCATGACTTTGTGGACACCAGAACAGGTCAGATACATCTGAGGATTTCAGTGCAATACCACAGGCAATACCCTTCTTCCTTCAAAACTCACCACAGATCACCACCCTGCATTCTCTCTCTTTAATGCAGAAGACAGACACTAGCTACCTTCCTTTTTCTCCACGACTAGGGTTTTGTATAAAGGCAATTTTGTACTGCAGTGCTGAGATATTTATACATGAAGGAAGGTAGCACAGTTAGGTACCAGCAGTTCTGCACCTAGATTAGAAGAATTATTGTCTTCTGAGACAAAACCAAGACACTACCCCTCATGGAATTCTTTATACAAATAATCATATCCAGTCATGTATACTCAAGCATAAAATAGAACAAAAAAATGAAAGCAAAAAGAAACCATAAAACCGTACATTGATCATCCTGTGTCACTTGCTGACACAAGAATAAATAAGAAACTGGAAAATGTCATTAATTCAGCTTGCAATATCGAAGGGGAGTTCATATAAACAAAGAACAGGGGAACATGCATAACACCACACCATCATTTTTACATTTTATTTGAAGAACAAAATCGCACCTGACAAGTCACACTTGGCCTGTTGTCACTCTTTTCCTACAACCACAATATACTCTGAATTATGGACTGTGCTTCTCAACAGAAAATTGCGTTTATCTTTCTCGCTTTGCAATCCTGTCACTGCTTTAAAACTGAGAACTGGTGGAAAATATCAGCACTCTCACTTAGAGAGTTTGCTGGTTACCTTCTCAGGTGAGGGCACCAAACTAGGCATTCATGGATTTCAAACAACATAAACAATTATGCTTTTGTTTTCTAGTTAGGTATAGTTTCTGTGCTTCCTCTACTCCCTGTAAGAAACTGACATTTTTCTCTAGTGAACAACACATTGTCTGACTGTCTCCAACATTTTTATCCTTTCTGGAGAGACTTTCTCACCTGGTAAAAACTTCACATAAAATTGAAGGGGGAGTTTACAGATAGTGTCTGCAGTATGTAAGCCCAAAAAACAGTGTGGAAGTAGGGAGCAGGAAGACAGAAGCACAAGGATAAAAGTGGTGGAGTGTTTTCTTGTTTTCTCTAAATATATAATAACTCTTTCAGGGCACTCTAACAACTGACAGAGCATCCCATAGAACTCATCTACAAAGGATCTCTGTCTTACTTTTCTTATGTAAGAGGTGAATGATCTTTCAGGTTATGCATGCTCTCAAATTCTGGACAGAGTTGATTAGGGTCATATAAGAGAAAAATAACACTAACTTGCAGCATTAGCCTATGATTTAGGACAAGGGGAAGGATTTTTTTTCTCCATTGCAAACTTGACTGTACGATCTTCAGTAAGTTGCCTCACCTTCCTGTGCTTCTATTTCTCATCTGTAAAATCGGGACAATAGCATTTTCCAGGTATACTGTGAGGAAAAAATACATTAAAGACTGGAAGATTGCCCCGGTAGTACAGTGATAGGAACATAAAGGAGCCAAAATAGAGTTTTGCTATTGAAGGTTGTCATTAAAATACTGAGTAGTGCTCCTTATTAGAGCTGGCTGGAACACTTCCCATCAAATACATACCGATTTCATCATTCAGCTTTCATCAGAGCCAAAAGCTTTTTAAAAAAATCTCAGTTTTGACAATGTTTTTGAAGGAAAGGTTTCTTTGATGCGGGCTGGACACCTCAGTTATTTCCAGAGACAGGGGTCATGCTTTTCAAAGCATCTAAGAGGTTTATCTTTGACCTTATGAAGAAGAAAAGGTTGAAACCTAAAAGGCTACTACGCTACACAATCACCATTGTCCAGCCGGTCCTGCCACTCCTGACTCAGAACACACTGGGGAGAAGAACTCCTGTGCGAAGCAAAGAAAGTGCCTCTTCCAAAAAGGCCATGGAAATGAAACTGTTGGGCAGGGTTTTCAGCAACTGCCAACTAATCCATTCAGAGTCAGCCAAAGTGCTTGGTCTGACCTACCAACTTTGGCATAAGTATGAACTGCAGCCTGATTATTGAAACATGATTATTTAAACCTGCATTTGCAGGCCCATGCAGTTGCCTTCCATCTACATTTTTCTATTTTTCTTCCCCCTAATCCCACATCAAAGGTATAAAATTGCACTTACACAACATTGGGGCAGTTTGACCCGGGGGAAGTTCTGCAACATTTTTTTTTCAGTTCCTGTATGTACACTTTGAAGAAGTGTCCCTCGTGCCCAGGGGTTCAACAGTTCAGGCAATGCCATTGCCCCTAGAAATTTTTTCTCTTTTTTTTTTTTAGGAACTAGCAGTAATTTAAGTGTAACCTGATTTAAAGCATATATGTACTGGTACCAGCTGCATTAGGGAGCATATGGATGGATGTGATGGTTTCATTGTCTAGCTTAATGCATAACAGGCATTACTGTAGAAATAAAAGAAAAAAAAATTAAAAGAAATTTTTAAAAATCCCAACAAAAACATCTCATGACCTTCCTACCCCCTACAAATGCCTTCAGGTTTCTGTCTAGCTGCCTCCTGCTTGGACTGAGACAGGCGAAAATCCCTGCGTGCATGAGCGGGGGAAGGAGCGCGAGTGCGGGACCGAAGGGTTCAGGCTCCACCTAGTGGGAACAGCTTCCCTTCCCTTGCAAAAGCCGCTCCCGGGTGGGCAGACTGTGCTCCCACCCACGGCTGAGGGCTGGCAATCACCCCCAGAAAGGACAGCTGGAAGGACAGATCGCTGTCTAGAAGCTCTATTCCTCCCGCGCAGACCCGAGGGCACAGCCCCGGCACTCAGCATCCCGGTGATGCTCAGCATTCTGTGCTTTTCCTGCATTCCACCTGATGAGCTGCTCCCTCACCATATTGGGCCAGGGGGCTGGAGGTAAAGGGCACAGTTTGATCCAAACTGTTTAGTGGGATCTGCATATCCCCCAAAGGACCAAAACTGACTCTTTGCTTCCAAAGCATTTCAGGGCAGTGTGATGCTTCATAAACAAACGTGGACTTTCCCTCCAATGTTTAATCTCTGCCTCCTTTCTCCCTGAGGCAGCAACTCAAAGAAAATGACCCTCAAAGGGTATGATTTTCTGTTTCACACAAAGCTTGTTATCCTGGGGCTGCTTTTTCTGTTTCCTCTCTTCTATTCTCTTTCTCCCCTCCCCTATCCAGAACAAAAAAGATCATACATCTCATCAGGATCTGTCTTCATGGGAGATTCTTTTTTTTCCTTCTTTTGACAACTTTCTTTTCATAAGGAGAAAAAGCATATTTCTTTTTTTTTCAGTATAATTGTATTCTGCTTTGAGTACTTTGATATAGTAACGACTGTCATGAAGTAGATATGCTGCTTGCTGTTTTATGAAAAAGACATTTAATCTGAAGTCCTAATCATTTAGTCTCATGACTTTTTCCATCTGTTACAAGCTTCCTATTTTTGGTGGGAGGGGGTTAATTCTGGACACTTATTTTGTGTGCAAAGTTACAGATTAATTATCTCCAGTGGAAAAAAATCTGTGCCTAGTATGTTAAAAATAGCCCTTCCTGAATTCATTTTTCTTTTTAAGGAATTTTAAAGTCCTTCATTTTCGCCTCTGTAGAAAGTAATTTTTTGTAATTATGATCTAAGGATAGAAGAGAGTCAAAGATTCAGGGAGATCTAACATCTTTTATTAGACTGAAATAGATAGAAAGAAGAGCCAAGGCTTCACACATATGCACCTAACACCTGAAGGATGCCCTGCAGACCCCAGAGCAAGTCTTTTTGCAGTGAAAAGAATATGGTCATTCTTTAACTTCCATTGTATCTCTTCAAACAACGGACAGCATTGAAGGACATCACAGATTTTGTGTCTTTACAGCTAACAGTAAACAGGAATAAGAAATCAAAATCTGAACACTGCAGATCTGTTTTTCATAGACCATTAAGTTAGACTCCATTTAAAAAATTTCAGCTATTCAGTGAAATTTAAATAAAGCAGGTTTCACACCCACATCCCAGCAAAACTAAAGATCATGGCTGATGTTGCAGAGGTCTAACAGTTCAGAGTATGTCAATAGTTTCTCTGCTATCTCCCTGCACTGCTTGCATCACTTATCTATGCAAGTGCATTTGGGCTCCACTCTGGCTCTCTTGCAACCAGAAATAAATTCCCTCAGCCTTCAGCTGAATAAAGTTTTATGTACAAATCCAGCAGAAGGGATCTAAAAAGGCTGGCAGCTCTAGGAGGTGTTTGGGCCTGGATACAAGGCTGTACTATGGATGCTTGGACACGAACAGTTTTTTGCCTGCTTGGACCCAGCATAGGAGAGATGCTCTGACCCTGCAGAAGAGTGACACAGGACCAGGCAACCCAATTCCTGGCATGCAGGCATGTATGAACCATCAGCAATGACACTGTATGCTACTAGTAGTCTCACAAAGCACTCCAAGAGGTTTACTATTTTCTCTCCTTGTCTTTGCAATATTTGAGTTATGCTTTCTGTGTTGTTTTATTAGTGGCATTCCGTTATGTTCATACTACTGTGTTTGCTGCTGCTTGACTATTTGCATGCTGTGCCTGTTTTTGCAAAGTAACGGGTAGCTACTCGCTTCTATGAAATCTGCTGCCTTAAGTAGCCTGTCGTTCATCCCCTCCATGCTTAAACAAAATAAGCTTGGGCTGCTAATCTAAGGATTTTGAGACCTTTAAGGCATCATTTTGTCTCTATTCTGCTATTGTATCCCATTACATTTATCTCCTGCCAAAGAGGAGCAGGATTAGGCCCATTGTAAGCATGGAGAAAATAAAATTTCCAATCTAAGTTACACCTCTGAAGGGTAAAGGGGACTAGAAAGGTGAATTTTGCATGGGAGAGAAAGAAAGCAGTATAAGGTAGAATTGTACCTAGCAAGTGAAAGTTTTGGTCAGGGAGCTAGTAGGTCTTGTGAGGGACAGCTTGCCCAGAAATTGGAAAATCAACATTTCCTTCTATGCTAGCTCACAGAATTTGACGAAAGCAGTGAGAAAGAGATGCCACCCACAAGAGATGGGATTTCTCTGTCCTGGAGAGATAATGAGTTTATTTCATGGGTTCATCACAAGTTGTCTCTGTCATTTCTTCCTCCTGAGGGCAAAGACTCCTCACACTCTTCCCCTCCTACAATGTGGGGACCCTCCTACAGGAGATAGTCCTGCATTAACTTCTCCAATGTGAGTTTTTACCAGGAGCTGCAGTTCTTCATTAACTGCAGCAGTGTGGGTCCCTCCCATGGGGTGCAGTCCTTCAGGAACAGGCTGCTGCAGTGTGGGTCCCCTGTGAGGTCACAAGTTCTGCCAGTAAACCTGCTGCAGCATGGATTTCTTCTTCCACAGAGTCATAGATTCTGCCAGAAGACTGCTCCAGGACAGGCTTCCCACCGAGTCAGAGCCTCCTTTGGCCATCCACCTATTTCAGTGTGGAGTTCCGCACGGGCTGAAAGTTGATGTCTGCCCCACTGTGGATCTCCATGGTCTTCATCAGGGGTTGCAGTGGAATCTCAGCTCTGGCACCTGGAGTGTTTCCTCCCCCTTCTTCACCAACCTTGGTGTCTGCAGAGCTGTTTCTCACACTGTTCTCACTTCTCTCGCCTGTTACATGTTGTGTAGGTTTTCTGCCCTCCCACTTCTTAACTGTTATTCCAGAGGCACTACCACCATCACTGATCAACTCGGCCTTGGCCAGCAGCGGCTTCATTTTGGAGCCAGCTGGCACTGGCTCTGTCGGACACAGAGGAAGCTTCTGGCAGTTTCTCACAGAATCCACCCCTATAACCTCCCCACTACCAAAACCTTGCCAAGCAAACACAAGACAAGTAAATACAATAATGTTCTCTTTCAGCTGTTGTATTTATTTATGTTGTGAAAATATTGCAGACTTTCTGTGCTAATTTTATTTATTTTTTTAAAGGCCATTTCTCATTAAAAGAATAGGTGGAAAAAATGTCATCAGCTATTTCAAATACATAAAGTTCCACACCTGCATAAATGCCTGAAAGACCTAAGGAACAGCCCGTGGGTGGTTTTGTTCTGTGTGTTGGTTTGAATCTCCTAATAAAATGAATTTTCAATAAATATAAAGGTAGATGCAGAACATTATTACTGAACCTGTGCATACAGATGTTACGTCTGAGGTATATTAAATAACCTACACCACCTGATGAATGGCTTGTGCATGTACAGGCAGGAACCAGGTGAGTTAATGAAAAACTGCTATAATTAGGTGACCTTTTTCATGGTGCATGACATATTGAAATTTTGTTTGAATAGGTGAGGTTAAAAAAAGGTATTTCTATCAATTCCTAAAATATACATTCTCTTAATATATGGCTCTCCAAATTGAAAGAAGCAAAGCTATTTCACAAAGACATAGTTCACCAAATGTTCTCAGTGGGTACTTCAGATTTTTAAGGCTATTGCCACCTACAAAAAAAAAATCTGCATTTTTTTAACTATTTCTTTATAAATCAGTGAGAATCTTAAAATATTAGGGGTTTTTTCCTTATTTTTATCCAATTACCAGTGGTCTTCATAAGGATGAAAACCAAGACAGTAGCATGTGGGAAGTACAAGAGGACTTAGCTCACCCAGGCTCCCTGCCTCCAGGCCCCTAAGCCTTCTTTCCTCCTTCTCCTCACACTGCCCCTGCTTCTGGTTTTCTGGTGTCCCACACAAATTATCTGAAGACTTATTCCCAAGGCACCAATCTTTTAAATGGTATGGGCTCATGGACTGTCCCTGTGAAAATACAGGTAGTTCCCCCTGGGTTTCCAGTATCCCAGGCTGCAGGCTCTTCTATGAAACATTCTGCAGCAGAATGGAAGTTTCCATTACATCATGGGTGGAACAACTTTAATATTGATCTAATGTTTTATACAAGGAAATAGTGTAATACTGCCTTATAAAAATGACTTTCAAATGCTAAATGTCAGCATTTTTAAGGAACGTGAGAACAGCTGTAGCTGGACAGAGACAAGGTCAGACTAATTCAGCATTCTGTCTCTAAGAGTACCCAATTCCCTGAGTGCTTTGTAAAAAGTGTAAGAGGAGGGCAAGCATACAGAGATGCTCACCCAGGTTACTCTCCCAGCCTCCAGTAATCTGCAACTCAGGAGCTTTTGGCATCAGGCTTAATGAAAAATACCAGGAAAGCAATAACATGTCAAAGTAAATCGTGCACAAGCCTACTTGCTTTATATATTCACATATATAAATTGAAAACACATAAAACTCTCAGTCTGATCCTAAGACACTTCAAGCAGAAATTTCTTTCAAACTTTTTGGTAGTCTTACTAACAGATAAACCTCTTACTAGCCAGCCCAAAGAAAATACTCCTCTTCATCTTCCTCATCAGTACTCATCACCAATAAAATTAAACATTGAGTGGCCCAGGATAAGTGGTTAAACAGCAAGGAGAAACAATATTAAATTAAGCTTTGCTGGTAATATTCTGGGAATTTAGACTTAAAGCACCTGTATGTCATAAGGGGCCGGTGTATCCATCAGATCATATGCCAAAATTGTTAAAAATTACTTCTCAAGGTTAGGCATCCAGGGCTAGGTGCTTAAAAGAATTGGTGCACTCTAACAGCCATTGGTACTTTGCCATCAGAAGCCTCAGCCATAAGAATGGGCAATTCTATACAATTCATGACAGGAGAGAGAACCAGTCAGGAATCAGATTTATAGGAAAAAGAAGAAATTTAAACCTTTATCCTCCAAATTGTCATCCTTAAAACCCTCACCCAGCTGCAACCTAAATGTGGATATAGCTAGAATCTATTCCTAACTTCATTTTTTACCTTAATGTACTCCATGTCCCTGGAGTAGTTCTGAATTTGTGTGTTGTGTATTGCCAAGTGTGCCTGGTTTTGATACTTGTGATTGTCTGGGAACTTCTGACTAAACACCTATAAAACAAAGAAAAAAGGCACCTTCCTGTGAGAGTTCTTATAAACAGTGAGTTTGGAGGTGGTCTCACAGAACCTCTGGAAACTGTAGCTTCTCATAGATCAGGCTCCATAAGGAAAATACTCATCTGGACAGGATCTCTGGTCCACCCACTGCCCTGAACTTGTTTCTCAGGGAACTGTATCTGCAGGCAAGAGCCTGTTTCTAAAAATATTGGAAATGCTTCTGTCAGAATGCAGCTGTGCCTCTTTCCTTGGACCTGTACCCCATGGACCCTGTCTCAGAAACAGTCACTAAACTATTTCATTCAAATCTCAGTCAGAGACAGTAATTTCTTTTCACCCAAAAGCCTGGCAGGATGTCCTTAAGGAGAGGTGGCAGATTTCAGTTCTTTGTCCCTTCTCACACTGAAAGGATTTGAATTTATGTATAACATTCCCACTGCAGTGACCCAGGTACCAGACAAAAAGATATTTTGGACAAAAATTTCTCTCCTTTGAAGTGTTCAACTCTGTATAAAGCACTTCAATGGCTATTGAAGCCCAGTTTGCTACCACCTCTGGCATTAGTTATTTCATGATTTCAAGAATGTTCTTTGGTAACAGTGGCAGCCTGTGTAGGCTAAAATCTGTTTACAACCATTTACAGGTAAAGAAATCTGTCCTCCCCATGTGTGTCTTTTCCATTCATTTCATATACTTTTGTTCCTTTGCCTGGCTCTGAAATAGAAACAGCACACTGGGAAAAGCGTGATTGAGGTTTTCCTAAGTGTTTGGATTGTTTCTTCCATTCCATAAGCACGGCTTCAAAAAAGAAAATATTTCCACTACAAGATTTGCATGGAACAATATCAATAGCAGCATGACAAGATAACTCTTGAGTACAAGCCTAGCTTATTCTTTTACTAATTTGTTTCTTGATACAAGTAAATCCCTGAAAGGGATCTTCTTTTTTTCTGTTCCATGGTTTATGATTTATAAGAGATTGAGAAATGTGTCTTCTTTTAGTGTTGCAAGATCTCCTCAAATCCATAGATAGGTATTGCTATAGTAGCATGATATGTTATTAATATGCCACAGTTCAGGATGAACTGTATGAACATATTTTTAATGTAAAAGGTAGAACTGGAGGAAAATTAGACAATAAGCTTGAACTGGGATGGCAATATTAGTATTAAGTACTATTATAAAATAAAACACTATTTGCATATAAATATAAACAAAAATACTAACTGTATTGCCATGAAGCAAAAGTATTTATTGCTAGAAGCAAAAATATAAATAGTTCTTGAGGTTGTTGTGGCAGGACGACCCCCCTCCTTCCTCCCACTGAGATGCATAGCTGGCATAGCAACTCACCAGGGGGTCACACCCTGGCACCAGGAGTCTGCCAGACCCCATGCCAGGAATCTGGAGGACAGATGAGGAGAAGAGATAAAAAAACGTGTACATGACATAAGGCATGTCTTTTGTTCTATAAAAGTATCACCTATCTACCACAAAGTCAGAAGTTTCTCTTGCACATTCTACGAATGTGCTGAGATAATTTCTCCCCAAGGAATTTGTGAACCTTGTGGTAACTTCTCTGGAGATTGAGAGATGTAGGACCTGATGTATGTGAGCATCCTTCAACAATTGGATGGTAAGATACATTGAATCCTAATTATACTATTTTTTCCGCTAGCTGTATTTGTAAACGTGCACTGTATAAGTTATACTATTAATAGTTTTTCCTGTGTGGTAATATTCTGTTTTAAGTCTCTTGTCTGTTCAATTGGTGTCTATTGAATAAATGATTTATTCTATAACACACTGAATCAGCCATTATTAAAAGAACTTGCGAATGGAAGTGGGTTCTGGGGTGCAGGCCGCCTCAGTAAGTTACTATCTATTGCTATAGGCCTAAGCAGAGGTAGAAACTTATTTAAACCCCATAATATCCATTCATAACAGTTGTAAAATAATTATCTTTTACATTTGAAAACACACTTTCCCCAAAGAGGGAATTTTACAAATGTCAACCCCAAAGCCAAGCTATGTTTGTATTATTATTCTAATGTGCCTTTCTGTTCTTTTTCTTTCTTTTTCTTTTCCTTTTTTTTTTAAATTCCTTACCTAATCACTCTTCTTTCCATTTCTGCTTTATCATCACAGCCTTTTCTTATCCCTCCATTACTCCTTGTAAGAGTGCCTTGTCTCCTTGCATTTTCTTCAGTTTTGTCTCTATGTTCTTCCATGATGTCACTTTCAGACATGAAAGACTTGTCTCTTCAATTTCTCCTCGAACACTGAAGCAAACTTAAAAACACTGTGTCTCAACTACCACTCATATCACACTGCCACATCATAGAAAGCAGGGACAATTTGGAGGTGAAGACGCTTGAAGACACACTTTTGATCTACCGATTCGGGCATGACCCAAGGACAGAGACAGCTTCTGTCCTTCTGCCCCCCACCTCCCCCACTCCCCACTGGTGATGATTTCTCTCTCATTTCTTTTAAGGACTGTTCAGACAGTCCAGAACAGATTTTCAGTGCCTAATTTTCAAATTCATGCTTCCTTGAATAGCAGGTAGGCTGTTATTTAGAGAGTTCATTGGACAAGTTGAGGGATTGGACTGGACGACTTTTAAAAGCCTTCTCCAACTTGAACTATTACATGATCCTGTGATTCTAAATGAGGCACTTTCAGCAAGAGTCAACTAGTCTATGTACTGGTTGAACTTCATGTGCCACAGTATTCATGGCCAGTATAATGCCAAGATTACAAATTAACAGTTAATATTTGCCACCTTTAGATATTTAGATCCAGATTGCAGCAAGGTACCTTTTGCCCATCTATCATTTAGCACATAGTTTGATACATATTTTGTCTTACCTTTAGGTAACACATACCTAAGTGTATATATTCTTGCTATATTTCTTTCAAGATATTACTTTTTGAATACGGCTTGAAGTGGTGGCACCAATACTGGTACTGTCTTTCCTAAAAGGTACCAGAGACAGTCTGGCAATTTTCAGGTCAACCATAGAGGCAGCACGTGCCATTCAGCATCCTAGGTTTTCATGAAAGGATGCAGCAAAAAGCCTCCTCTGACTTCCACGTGCACAGATACGCACAGAATTGCACAAACTCACAAGTTTTATCAGCATTATCTGGATTCATTCCCTTAAGAGGCCTCATAACTTACACATATTGCAGTGCCACACAACACAATACATCACAAGTCTGTTTATGGGTCTGCTCTTTTTGTTCAGAGCACTTACATGGAAGACACAGACTCTAGAGCAATTCTTGCATCACTTAAATTAATCTCTCCCTAATTGAAGGATCCTTAAATTGACGTTGTTTTCCTCTGGTTAATAATTAAGGGGAAAGTAGTGTAATTACTTGGTCATGAGACCTGGTATTAACTAGTCACAATTGTTATGAAAATACAGGGAACAGGTTTACCACACGAGACAAGAGACTCACACAAAGGTGGGGTTGATATTCATGTAGTAAATTGCAGATCCATGTGATAAATTACACTTATCATGCACCTTTGACTGCCTCACCTGTATTCTGCCAACTAATCTATCTCTGTCAAGATTCATTCCAGCACTCTTAACCTTTGAGCAGTTCTCAAGTGTCTGCTATTTTTTAACGTTCTGTCACAAAAAGAATGTTTTTTGTTCACCACAAAATGCACAAATTCCTCTCTAAATTATGTTGCGATAAGGAGGAAGATGGGCAGTACTCAATTCCGAAGCAAAGAGATGTTTGAAATTCTCCTTATTCTCAAGAATGCAGAAGAAGCATGTTCCTTTCAAGGGAAAATAACTTGTAAAAAGCTTTTACCATCTGAACTAGCAAATGTTTCTAGCTTAGTTATGCTGGTGTATACTAGACTTCAAGAGTGGAGCACAGTGATTTATAGACAAGTTGCTTAAGATCATTTAGATGTTCAGAACTGTATCAGTAATTGTTCTGAGGCCTATGTAGTTGCCTCATAATAGCAATTTAATTTAGCTTTAATATAGAAGGAAGTGCAATAACAGTATCAATTAAAATAATCATAAAACCTCCTGAACCATTTCTGAAATAATTTTTCTGTTAAATTTGTAACATAGTTTAACTGCATATGTGTTATAAAGTTTTTATTGGCACTCATTTGTGATGATCACTGCCATAAACTCTGGGATACACCACAACTCATACATACGGTACCTGAGTCCAGACGCACACCACTTGGCTAAAAATACCTTGCTTTTATTTAGAAACTGGAAAACTGCAAATACTTTCACCAGCTAAGAATCTACCTCCAAAATATTTAAACATATCCACTTTTTTTACTTTGCTTTTCCTTCTTTTACTTTATTTTCTAAAAATATTTTAATGTATATATGATTGAGAAAGAGGTAAAAGGGACACATATTAATGAAAGTATTCAGACTTTGTATTATCTATCTAAGTGCACACTTCCGAGAGGGACTTTGATGAATGGACTGCCAACCAGTTTTATTCTTATGTGTTTTAGCGAAATCACAGTCTAGCAGAGTTTGCATTATTTATTAAATAAATTTGGTGATGAATCTTTAATTTCACTGTCATTTACAATTGTAGTCTTATTTGCTTATTTATTCACAGACATGGACAGACACACACACTTCTTCACAGCACCCAAATACAAGCATTCAATGTAGAAAATTATAAACTTAATGATTTAATTTTGGCACTGTTACAACCAGCTATACACAGAGTATTCCAACTGGGAAAATTTCAATTATAAGTCACTAACACTTGATCTGCCTGTATTATAGCACATATTTCTTGGAGAGCTAAATCACCTAGTACTATAGATTAAGGTTCAAATTTAAATTAAAAATAATTAATCTTTAATTAATTAAAAATCAAATTAAAAATATCCAATGGACAGTTTTAGCAGGAGTAATCGCATGAAAAAACTATTCCTGAGAAATATTTTGCTTCATAGAATGCTCAATTCACTAAGAGTGTTCAGATATTTGTGTTGGCTGGTTAAGTGTATCAAGTAATATTATGTTGCTTTTGGACCGCATGATATTTATTTTTTTTTAGTTAATCATCAGACTGCATAAAGGAACTCAAAAATGCAGAATCCAGAACAAAATCCAATATCAGCTTCAAAAATATATTTGATTATTAGACAGCAAATTTGCTTATCTGGAGTTTTTCACACTAGTCCTTCTCATTTGATGAATATTTACAGAAAGCAAACTCAAGCATTGTATCAACATGCTTGAAGTAAATTTATTTAAAAGTCTGAATGAAGATATGTAATGTTTGCCTAGAGCTAAAAGAAATAGGGTTATGAACACATCATAAATACTATGCAAAGCTTTGAATTCTGTTGCTGAGACACATTATCAAAGGTCATGCTATCAAGCAAGACATAAAACACAACCGTAGGATCATCTCTTATCTAAAAGTTCAAAACAGAGTTAGAAATTATAAATTTTGAAATGATTACCACACAAGCATAGCCATGTTTTGGAGATTGAGTGTCATCAAATACAATGCTAACACAAAATTATTTTTCTGTTTTTTCTACATTTATAAAGTTTTACTTCTTCTAGTAAAATTCATGTTGCTAAACATGTAATACGATCTTCTGTGTATACTTCTAAAGATGGATATGCTATGTAGTTATACACATGCACAAGATTTTTTTCTTCAAAACATTCTTAATTAACACGGATTGTGTCCCATACATATACTGCACACATATAAACCAATACACTTGTGCCCTCAGGAAAGAGGAAAACATTTATTTGTTTTCTTTTTAAGGAGCTTCCAGGTTTTGGTTGTTTGTTTTTTTTAACGGGCCACTCTATTATTTTCTTATGAAATAAAGCGAACAAGAAAACATTGTGGAAAATGATAATCATTATTTTAAGACTTTTTTTAAGGCTCAACCAGTGCATAACAATTGAGAGTAAAGGGAAAAACTGATAGTCTCCCTCAAATATTATCTGGGCACACAGTTATCCTTCTGTTTAACCATGGAGCATCAGATTCTCCCACATATGTTGGAGGCACCATCAAAACGTATCTTGGTTAAAATTCTCAAAATCAGAGTGAACAGAACCACATCTTTCAGAGTGTTTTTTGTCAGGAAAGACATAAAAATTGCTGGGATCTATTTCTAAGCAAGGCACTTTCGCCCTTTGTGAGTGGCAGACCTGTGAGAAGGAAAACTGCTAGATTGCTCTTTAACTGAAGCAAAGGTTCAATTTAGCTGTTTTCTCATTGCCAAGAGAGAAACCTAAGTATATCAGCTTTCATGTTTTGTAGGAAATGAAAAAGTATAGAACTGGATTACTTTCTCTTTTTTTTTTTCAGGTCTGGGGTCAACCATGAACAGCTTTTGGGTCAATCTCCCTGCATAACACTCTGTGCATCCAGAGTTTTCCCTCCATCTATGTAAGGCTGGCTGGCAGTGGTACTACTCTGCACTGCCTTCTTAAAGGTTGAGGAGGTGATGTATCAAATTGGCAGGCTTTTGTAGTGCTAGCAAACCACAGACATAAGATAGGCAAAAAATCTTGGTCCCAACTGGCGTGTGCAGTGTTAACACCAGGACTAATTTGTTTTCAGCATTTTTTGCATTGATAAGAGTCAATAGAGAAAAAGAGGTGTGCTTAGTTGAGGGGAAGATAACAAACACGCAGTGCCACATTCCCTCTGTGTGCTCTTTGTTATCAGCAGGACTAGCGGCATTATGTACTGTACAATGAAAGATAACCATAGAGTGAGAGATAGCTGGCTTTGTAGCAGTATTGATTAAACAGGACAGCAGGCTAATCAGAAAAAATGTTACAGGGATGGGAGTCGAGCCACTTGGAAAGTGTGAAAGATGATGGCTACACTTGAAATGTTAATTTTTTAATAAGATTGTATGGCAAAAAACTGCTTCCTGAATTATTTGTTTTTATTTTAAAAGGACCCCAAATCTATGCACAGAGGTATCATTCCATTGCAAATTTGCAAAGATGATAACACTACATGTATCTGAGACATCCACAAGACAAGGTACAATACCAGTTTGAAGCCTTCCTAAATAAAATTCACTGGTCTCAAGTTTTGCTACATACCAGTATTTACACGAGGATAATCTGTCAAACAAATGGGTATACCAACTACCTAAAGACTTAGGGGAGGTTTTTACATATAGGAATGCTTAAAGACTTCAGAAACCAGTCACGTCAAAAAAGAAACACACAAAAACCCTTAAACAACAACAAAAAAAAGAATCCCAAAACCTTAAAGCTACGTTAAGGCCTTTGTGACTATTTTGTGACTTTTTGTTTATTGCTTTGCTCCGCTCTAAGCATTTAGACTAATATTTTTCACAGCATATATCTGTGTCAAGATGAATTTGCTTGTAGCTAACAGATTTGTATAATTTGTCTTCCCAGCTCTTGCTCAGTCTGGGGCTAGGAAGGGACAGATCCAGACTGGAATACAATGGATGTGCTTGGTGTATGGTCACAGAAATTCAGGCCGACTCTGCAGAAGCAGCCTTGAATTATGAGGATTCAGAGGTAATGTAAAGTCATTATTTTCCCTCTTGACTTTTGGCTTTGAGGTCTGTGCTGCATCACCTAAAGGCACAATATAGAGTCTCACCTGACGTGCTCTGCATTGGAGTGCAGGATTTCACTGAAAAAACCTCTTTCCATGCTACTAATATCTCTGTTCTAATTTTATCAGATTGCTCATGTTCCTTTGGGGCTTCACTCATAATCCCCTCTGGTGGGGTGTAATCTACTGTATCTCTGATCCATCTCTCCCTGCTAGGAGCTTCCTCTGCTACCTGCTGTCTTGCAACATAGCAATTTACTATTGACAGTGTTACTGCCAGTAGTTGGATATGATGACTCGGTATAGCAATTTCAGCTCTTTCTTGCCAATATATGTTGCCAAGGATTCATAGGCTCTTTGTCCAGACTTCATATTCGCCCCAGAAACATGGGGAAGGTGAAGGTCACAAAAGGCACAGCACTTGCATTTCTGCATTGGTGAATGTGTCAGTCCCAGCTGTCTGTGATGACATATTTCAGATGCATATTGGAAGTTAAATACATTGCTTTAACCTTTCTTTATCCTTTCCTCTACAGAATGATGCCATTTAGAAGCAACTGATAGAGCAATTTATACTACAACTTTGACAAATTGAATTTAATAAACAGTAACAGCTTAGTACAGTTTTAACAAATCTGCTCATTCCTCCACAAGATCACTCCTCCACTCCCGCCTTTGCCTGGCTCCTGGAGCCTACAGCAGCCCCTTGGCAATATTCAGCATTTAGGCTGCGAGTTGCCCTTTGTGGAACAAAAATACTCCCAGGCAGATTCTGGGTTTACCCTGAACTGGGAAGTGAGTCGTGATATAGTAAAGGTCACACAGATGATGTGCAGCTTGATCCTGCAGCCACTTAAGTCAGTGCCTGACCCTTGTTCCTTTAACAGGAAGCAGGATTGAGCCCAAAGCTTTATTATGCAGTTGAAGGTACAGTGCTGTGTGCCTTTTCTGTTTCTTTACATAGAAGCAACCTCAAGATCTTTGTCCAAAATTATTCTAATTTGATAGAGCAAGTAATCTGAAGAAGTTTTTAGCCAAGGCTTGGACCTTTCAGTAAATTATTTTATTAGAGATCAGTTTGGTTTTAGACATCAGTTTGATTGTTATGCATTTTAAAGCTAAAATATCAATACCTAGTTTTTTTCAATTCAATATTAATTAATACATTAGCCAGTTCATCTTGTTTTTCAGAATTCACTGATTCAAAAATATTTTTTACGTTATTTATCAAAGAAGCCAATTATACAGGCTGATGCAGTAAGATGCTAGCAACACCTGTGTTTAAATTATTTGGTGTTCAAATAGATTTTGTTCCATGAACATAGGGGATGTGGTGAAAGAGACTTCATTTGCAATATGAACTCAAAGCTCCTGATCATTCTGCTCTGAGTACACACAACAAGAAACATCTTTACTCAAGAGCCAGAGGTTTCCTTTACCATGTGCTTGCCTGTGGTGTATTGCTTCTCTCATTATTCATAACACCAGAATATCCCAGAGATGACAGACTTCATTATGCGGTGTTTTTACCAGTTGACCAACAATACTACCCCATGTTTTGCTAGGTACATGTGTTCATAGGTACTCGAAGCCCTTCCAGAGCATAAGAGTAATGAAAATAACCTTACAGAAAAACTTTCTGTGCAGTTAATTTCAAATTGCTCCCTTTTCACCCCTATTACAACTTCCTGAAGACTTGCTTCAGGCATGGGCATTTTCACTCATGGATTGACATGATTTTGCACCTATTGTTGAGCCCTAAGGTCCCACTGTCAGCCAGAAAGCAAGTGTCCAACTTGAAATCAATTCGCCCATGCCCAAATTTAATTAAACTTCTCTCTGCAACTCTAGAGGAAACTGATTTCCCTCATTATTACTTATGTGGATAATATGTGAAATTAATTCTCCTTCACTAAGTTATCACTGCATTGAGCAGACAACACAGATATAATGTTATTAAAAGTAATGAAATAGGTTCATCAGCAGTTAACGTTAATGTTTTGTGTCATTGCAAACTCATGTGCAGTTGAGGACAGAATCATTCAGCTTTGCAGCTGTAAGATGCAGAAGGTCAGCTGCTCAAGGGTTTGCAAAGGTTTTGGCAAAAGCCTCTAGTTACAGAGAGTTTTCTGTAAATGGAAAAGGGATGCAAAAAATGGATTTACCTTGCTTTCCCTCTGATCTTCCACAGAACAGCAGAGAGAGTGACAGAAACAGAGAAGGAAATGGGGCTTCCTCTCTGTAAGAGGTGGGAGGAAGGCTCCTGCAGTAGCCCTTTAGGTCAGGAACACTGTGCCTGTGTTGCCTTTGCTAGTAATGAGCCACAGGTTTTCACTGAGTGTTCAAGGTCTCAAGGCTTGTCAGGAGTCATTTGTCTGAACTTTTCTTTAGCTGCCATCAGCTCTGTTTCAACAAAGCACATGTTAGCTGTAAGAGTAGTGTGTCTAATGACCAGTACTAACAAGTACTATCAAGTAGTTATGCTGTGGTGAATTAGGTATTTATTACTCTAAAATAGCAATGTACTGTAGAGGAGAAGAAACCTGGTACAACAGCAGGTGTCTTAAGAAGTGGAGACACAGGATGTGATGTAGCGGAATGGCAGGGGGTGGTAAGAGATGAGAAACTGGCCAACGTTGGAGACCCTAAGAGAGTAAATAGCTCACTATTGACACTATTAAAAAAATGACATTATTAAAGAAATGTAGATATGGAGTTGGACAAAATGAGGTTTAGGAGTATCAAAGAATAAGAATTTAACTGCCATAGAATGCATCACAAATTCAGATGCAATTCTGCAGACCAAGAAAAAATAAGATACAACACCAGGTTGAAAACTTATAATATGGCCTCTAGTTAATCCAAATATATCAATAAAGGAGAGAGGAAGCAGAAGCCATTGATATCAATACCACGGTCATCCCAGAACAAGATTCAAGATGCTGGTGGCTTGTACTCTGATATACACACCCCAGCTATGGTCACAGGACAAGGACTGCCTGAAAGCACCTGGCAAAATGTCCGGGCTGTATCTGAACAGGTCTAACTCATTAGACAATTCTGGTAGGTAGTGTAAAAATAAAGGATCACAGGTAATTATCAAAGCTGAACTGTTAAATCTACATCCTTGTTTGGGGCAGGGGTTAGAAAGTCATAGCAACCAAGGCAAGGACTGTTAATTTAGTCTTAAACAGAGAGAAAGTCAAAAGAGTTTGGCCTGTAGCTACGTGATCAACAAAACTATTCACAGCTTATGTGGACCCTCTACCCTAGAAAGCAATAAATATTTAAGACAGTAGTGCCATGGAGGGAACATATCCTCAAATGCCTAGTGCTGTGCAGAAAGCTGAGCCCAAGCTGTCACCATTATTTGTGGGAGCCAGGCCACCTGTAAAGGCTTGGACACAGTCACCAGCTGTAGTGAGTGTCCAGCATCCTCAAGCTTGGTGCAGGCTGAGACTGTACCACAGCAGCAGGGGCTTTTGTTGGTGTGAATATGTCTGCAGAGTGTGTGCGTGTTAAAAGAGAGATCTTGGAATAGAAACCACTGGCCAGCTGCTTTGCCCATCTCACTCGGTGAATACATTTTACATTTTATGTCAGTGAGTAGTGTGGTTCAAGCCTTGAGAACTCTTCCTATGACCATTCACAAAGCCCCTTCACAGCAGGTGGCTCCAGTGACGCAGGGGGTCGCTGCTTGTCTCCCCACACACCCCACTTACACACAATCAGACCAAGTTTCCTTGCCACTTCAACCCCAGGTTCCCCATAGCAGAGTTTGAGATGTCTCATTCTGTAAAGCAATTTAGTCATTGTGCAGTAACACAGAAACAGCCTGAGCTGGTGCCTCCAAGGAACCTCACAACAAAGGAACTCCTGGGCTTTTATCCCCTCACTGTCCAAGTGCACGCAAGTCTCGCTCTTCCTCCTGAGTCCTCCACTCCTTTCTACAATAATCAGATCTGAATTAATAATAACTCTTTTATTGCTGTGTTAAGATTTTGTTCTTCCTAATAATAAATTCAGAATTTATATATGTGATTTCATTTTGACTGTACTAAAATTTTGACTACAAAACATTACTCTTATCTGTGCTTAGATTCTACACACTGACCCAACTGACACAGGAAAGGATACCACATTGATTTAAGGAAAAAAAATTAAAGACCTTAGCCGCATACGATTGAATGGAAAAAACTGGCTCAAAGAGGTCATGTTATTCATTCTCTCTTTTGAATGTATTAGTTAATTTATTTTCTCTTAATAAGACCTCGGTTAAAGAAAGAAAAAGCCCCCAGATTCCAATGCAGATTGTTTTTATGGGATAAATTTGAAGAGCAACATTTCAAAGAAAGTCACAATTCTGCTGAGATGTAAGCAAGATTTTGTAATCTCACAGAATGGGTTTATTTTTGGTGTCAGTAATATGAGAGCCTTTTTTCCTATTCGCACAGTGATGTGATCAGCTGGTTAACTGTGCTGATGTTCTCAGGCCTCTATTGTGTACAAATGGCAGATAAATAAATTTATCCACAAAAATCCTTGTGTAGTAACAGCAAGAGAACTCAATAATCAAACTTAAGGGCTGAGATCAGGACATAAATTTGTACTCAGTTTCTTAGACTTCTTACTTGGATATTTTAACCTGGAGAGTTAAAGGTGATTATAACAGTCTAGACAAGGCTGGGAGATGTGACTCCACTTTGATCACCTTGATAAAGAGGAAAAAAAAGGCTTAATCTGCTGATCAGCTGGAGACACAAGAAGTAATTTCTCATAGGTATGATCAGATGCCTTTTGGATATCTGATTGTGAAAGCTGGAAGATACCCTTCCATTCCTTGGTCTGCAGGCCATCTTGTACAATTCAGAACAGATGTTACCAATCACAACTAAACCAATCCAAAACAGATTTCCTCCTCCTGTGAAAGGGATATCTGCTGTTTTCCTTTCTCTCTTGCCTTACTGGTGTTGTAAGCTGTTTATGGAAGTACTCCTATCATTTCTGCTTTAGGTACCTAACTTAGGTTAATAGAAAAGGGTAAATGCTTCCAGAGTATAATCCATAGCATAAATCATAGCATTTAAAATATCATGGGGTTTCCTTGTGATTTGCAGAGCTATATCCCAGTCCTGAAATCTAAAATTTTTCTCTATATATCAGAAGCAGGCTACAAGTATGGTTTTTAGCTCTGGAATGAGGAGCATGGCAGCTACCTGCTGCTTCTTAAATTACTAAACTGAGAAAATTAAGGTGAATGCTAAATCCATGTCAAGGTATGCTCATGACTGGACAGACAGAATGAGCTGAACAATTACTTGTGGAAGTTAATCATGGCCAAACTCCAGCAGGTATTTATGTACTACCTGCCTGAATTCCCCCCGTAGTTTCAATTAAATTTTATCTTCACTTTATCCTGTTAAAACACTATTGTGTAATACTGCAGTCCCAGAAGAAGTTGCTATTTTTTCAAGGGAAGCTGTATTTCAGCAGCAAGCCCAGCAATGTTTGTAGAGTCTCTGAGAAGCTCTTAGTATTCTTCTGGGTACATGCTTCTATAAAAATGCAAAGTATAACAGTATGCAATGCTACCACTCTGCTATTCATTAAAAAAAAAAAAAAGAAAGTAGATCAGTATGTGAAGAACACAGGACATTGGGAATGTTCCCAAATGCAGCTTCTGCTTAATCCAAATGAGGCCACACTAAGTATCCCAACAGAGGTGCTCCTTTTTGTCTTTAAGGATGTCAGATGGCATCAACTAAGAGGTGCAAGGCACCAAAACTTTGATTTTGATTTGTGTACTGAGTGGAAATGTAAATAGATTTCCCAATAATCTTATTGACTCTAAGATGTTAGAATTGTTCTAGAGAAAATCTATGTTAATATGAGTATGGACAGCTCTTCTTAAGATATCCGTAGGCACTACATATATTCATATACCATAATGCATATGAGGCTTCTGATGGATTCTTGAGTTTGTTAACTTTGATTTTTTTTTTTTTTTTTTAAGCTGGCTATAATAGTAATAATGACCTCAGTGCTAGGCATTTCCTGGGGACTAATGACCAACTGGGATTAATGACCTGAAATGGAGCCACAGGCCATCAACTCATCCCAGCCAGCCATTAATCCTGTGGAACTACCAGTGTCTCTACTGTTATTGCTTAATTTAGTCTGCCTAATTTTAGTGTAGCTTTAAAAACCTCACGGCAGCCACTGAGCAGCTCTGTATTTTTTTAGCCCTGCATTTCTACTGCTGAGCATAGGTTGTTTTCCTAGCTGCTGATCAACTCTAAACATTGAATAGACTTTATTAAAACTTGGTTATCAAGCTGCTGAGCATCTCCAGACATCTAAATATTTTATGTGTGTTTCCTTTGAGTGGCCCTGAGCAATTAATACATTGTTTCATTAGGAGGGTTTTTTACTAACCACTAAGTGACTCTAAACACCTAATATATTTCACAAGAAGTTTGTATTCCAGCCATTGAGCAGCTTTAAACACTAAATTGGCGTCATACATTTTAAAAAAAAATCACTCAGTGTTATACATTTCTCACAAGTAATTTCCTGTCTCTACCCTTCTAAACATTATTCTTTTATTTTAGGGGGTTTTTTTTCAGCTGATACATACCTATTTAGCTTGTTGGACCTCCAGTTCCGTTCATTGAAAAGCTTGGAGTGTCACTGGAATTGGCTTTGCTTCATTTACGTCATCTAATACAAAGAAAAGATAACCCACAGGAGGCAACACAGACTCCAGTTTCCTTTTGGCAACAAATTAAGGGATTAGAAAATATTTGTGCTGTTCTGACCAAGGCAATAATTTAGACTTAAAAGTAACCCATGGTGTATCCCTGCATATAGAACCACCAGCAGCACGACAATCAAAATGACATTGATTCAGTAGGTGATCTTAATCATCGTTATAGGTCTCCAACCCTGTGCTGTCAACACCAAGATCGGCCAACACCTGCTCTCAGGCATTTCAGCACACAGACCTCCACATCATTGTACTGGGTTTGTGTGCCAAGGCTTTGGTAGCAGGGGGGCTGCAGGGGTGGTTTCTGTGAGAAGCTGCCAGTAGAGCAGTCCCCATATCTGACAGAGCAACTGCCAGGTGGCTCCAAGATGGATGTGCCACTGGTCAAAGCTGGGCCAATCAGCAGTGGTGGTAGCACCTCTGGGATAATAGTTTTAAGAAGGAGGAGAAGTTATTGCATAGGAGCAAATTCCAGCCAGAGAAGGGAGTGATAATATGCAGACATGAAGGTCAGTGCAGAAGGAGAGGGAGGAAGTGTTCCAGGTGCTGGAGCAGTGATTCCCCTGCAGCCCCTGGGACAGACCATGGTGAGGCAGGTGTGCCCCTGCAGCCCATGCAGATCCACAGTGAAGCAGATTTCCACCTGCAGCCCATGGAGGACCCCACGCCAGAGTGGGTGGATGGTCAAAGGAGGCTGTGACCCTGTGGGAAGCCTAGGCTGGATCAGGCTCCCACCAGGACACACAGGTGCCTGGGAAAAGTGCACACTAGAGCAGATTTGCTGGCAGAACTTGTGACCCCACAGGGAACCCACACTGGAGCAGCCTCTTCCTGAAGGACTGCACCCTGTGGGAAAGACTCACGTTGGAGAAGTTTTTGAAGGACTGTCTCCTGTGGGAGGGACCCCACACTGGAGCAGGGGAAGAGTGTGAGGAGACCTCCCCCTGAGGAGGAGGGAGTGACAGAGACAAGGTGTGATGAACTGACTGTAACTCTCATTCGCCATCTCCCCATTCTGCTGGCGGGGAAGAGGCAGAGCGATCAGGAGTGACGCTGAGTCAGGGAAGAGGAAGGGGTAGGGGAAGACGCTTGTAAGATTTGAGTTTATTTCTCATTGCCCTACTCTGGTTTGATTGGTAATAAATTAAATTAATTTGCCCCAAGTCACATTTGTTTTACCCATGACAGTAAATGCTGAGTAGTGTCTTCTTGTCCTTATCTTGACCCACAAGCCTTTCATTGTATTTTCTCTGCCGTGTCCAGCTGGGGAGGGGAGTGATAGAGCAGGATTTGTGGGCATGTTTTCAGGAAAAAATTACTAAGGAAAATTTAAAAAAAATTTGTTAAGGGACAGATAAAAATAAATTAAAAAGATGAAAAGCAGATTTCCATTTTTCTAAAATAATTTGAAAAATTTGTCCTAAGACAATATAGACATGTATTCAAAAGACTGGAGCATTTTTATAACCAAATAAATACCTCTTTTGCAATTATTATCTCATAGGTAGTATTTTTAGAACTCAGCCTGATCACACACACCATCTGACTTCTACCATAATATGGAAATATTCTCTCTAATCATATCAGTTGGATTAACGGAATTCAAAATATAGGTTATATCATTATCTTATATTATGTAATTTGATGGCCATAGTATAGAACTGTATCCAGTACAAATTTAGACATATTTTACCAGGATAGACCAGGAGTGTTCTGATTTGTCTATGTCTCCTCAGGCATTCCTGGTATTCAGCAGTACTGTGTTGGTTCTGCAGCAAGAATAGCAAGGCAATTCTTACATTCAAATGACATCCAGTGCACTATACTTCAAAACTTGGCAATAAGATCTTGCCTTATAATATTTGGATTGCTAGTTATGCACCAGCCTCAACTGCAATATCTTTGTGCAGATACACTGGGGCATGAGTTAAGGAATGAGCTAGTGTGGCAGAAATGAGTGGAGATTATGGCATATGAGTGGAGATTACTACGTGGATAACTCCAGTGCTTTCAGTTCTGTGCATAAAAATAATTTACTTTAGGTGCTCTGGTTTGGCATACTTTGGCAGACTGATATAATCTGTGTACTGAGTTTGTGCATCTGTGTGCAGGACTGCATACAGGAATATGCTTGAATTTTACTTTTAAGCCTTCAATCACTATTATTTTCCCAAAATTCTGTCAAAATTACTCCCAGGAATCAGCTCTGGGACTACAGACTGTTACCTTTGGACCAAATCTGTTTTGGGCTATTCCTCAAGGGAAGTTTGTGTTTGTTTGGTGTTTTTTTATCTTCCAGGTACTGAAAACCCATATATTTCAAAGCTGAATCACAATTTTTCTTTGGCATGCATATTTTATTTTACATACACATGTGGTTTTCATACAGTTAATATTTTAAGTTTAGAAAGTCTAAAATAAACACAACAAAAATCAAAATCCAAGTTAAGACTTTTAAAAATAAAGGGTATAATGGAAATATAAACTGACCCTCAATTCTGTAAATACAGAAGCATAACTGTGTTGACTTTGGGTTAGGTTCAGTTCAGAGAGGATGAATGCAATATTTATTTCAGCATGAACTGCAAGTATTGGAGTTACTGCCAGTTATAAGCGAAGCCAGTCCAATGATAATCAAAATCATAATTGAAGAATATGCTGTCATGAGAGCAATACATTATTCTTGCATTAAAGAGGAAAATACATTACTCTTGTATTGAAAAGGAAGTCTGCCTCTTTTCTCTTACTGTGATTATTGCTTCAAATTTATATGTATTTAACTCTTCCAATGTTATAATTCTTAGACTTTTATAATGACAGGTCTGCTGAAACAAAATAAAATGAAAATAAAAAGAACATACAATTTTACATTCAAAAATGGAGTTGCACTGTTTAAGTTATTTTTTCAACAGTATCTGATAAAGTATGTTTTACTAATACAGTCTTAAGTATTGGTTTTTAGTGGAGGTTTCTATATATAGTTCTGAAGTAGGTCAAAAATTCCTTTCGATATGTGCATCCTAACAAATCAACAATAAAAATTTGCACCGTGATGGAGTTTCTGGGGAAAGCCATACATTTCACAAATTCCTTGTGTGTGATGGCATTACATGAACTTAAGAGTACAACAGTTGCACAGATAAAATATATAAATAGCAGAGATTTGCATGTCTCCTCTGGCAATTAAATTTCACAGGACTGAAAAAGAATATATAATTCATTTGGCACAACCCAACAAATTAAAGAAAAACTCATCAAAAACACTCATTGTTTTAAAAGCAGTCATGTCTGCACAGGCTAAAAAACATTTTCCATCAGTACACTGGCACATCTCTGTGTGATGTCATTTTAATATTTATTGTTGAATAAAGACTAGTTCTTTATTTGTGAGCTCTTAAGAAAAAGCTCATGATCAGAAAGCTCGGATTTGAGTTCTACTTTCTATCCAGTTAGTAAATACAACAAAGATTTTCCTACTGATTTTCAACAAGTTACTGTACTGCAAACAGTTTTGTTGTATCTAATTGACATGGTCTTAAAGGACATGAAATAGACTGTTTGTGAATATCACTTGAAGTTAAAGCAGAGATTTCAAACAACCTTTTCTTTCCCTATAATATTGTTCCTTCTACAAAGAGATGTTTAACAGACAAGATCTCAGTCTTTTCACTTTCTCCATTCATCAGTATATTTCTCAAAGCTTTTGTCAGTCTGCTTCTTTTCTTCTTTTCCATTATATAGTTCTCATTTGCCTTAGTTTTTTTCTCTTGCTATCTTAAAATTTTTCCATCTAAAAAATCAAATTACACAGCGTCTGCTTCTTAGACTTTCTAAGATAACAGTGGTCTCAGTCAGCCATTCATTTCTTAAAATCCTAGATTAACCTTTTGTAAATATATTGCCTCTGGAACACATCTTCCTGTTGGGTTCTGCGCAGGCTGCTCTTTGTTCAAATTGGACACATGCAAGTCTTGTTTCAGGTCACGAATGGAAATTACACCAGTACTGTGTCTTCACGTTTTCCCAATGCTAAAAATAACAGCATTACTCCACAGTTTAATATGACTGTTGACGTATGTGCTGGAAATATCCCAGAGTAGAAGACAGTTGGAAAGAAGACAACCTTGCAACCAAAAGCAGCACAAGCCCACATAGAAGACAAAAGTGATCTCTTGTTTCACAAGGTGGTACCAACTCTTAGTTTTGGCCTGAATCTGTATAAAATCTTGGAATTACTCCTCTTAAAGGAAATGTTTGATGGCTTTGTAACACCTCTCTGCCGGACACATCCCAGGATAGTGAAGGCACTCCTAAGACACTGAGGTACACCCTGTGCTCTACTTGACCTCGTTGTTGACTAGAGGAGATATATCCATTTTCATGTCCTCTGTTTCACAGGTGTTGCCATGCCTAGGTACAACCAATCTTTATTCACTCCTTCAAAGGTTTGAGAAAGGCTTGGGAAATACTGGGATGAAAATTTAGACTTATTTACGCAAAATGTTTCCAAAGAAACCATGACTCCTTTGCATCTCCTTCTCTGGAAAACTCTTTTTTATAGTACCAATGTGGCAGGCAGTGACCAGCTTGTAGCCTAAAATGCCCAGTCTTCTCAAAGGAGGGTATTACAGGTGAGAATGAGTACCTTGGAAATGGAAACAGTAACAAGGTAAAATGTGCTGAGTTAGAGTGTGGCTTTGAAAACTGCTAAAGGAGCATTATTAGTTTCTGAGCCCAGGAAACTCTCATAAATGTGCAAGTAATCAAGAGTATAACCTGGTAAGCCCTTAGGTGTTAGCAACTGTGCTGTTTGTAATTTGACCATTGTCTAAAATCCACTCTGCCATTGTAAAAATCACTGACCCAAATTCAGAAGTGAAGAAAGCCACCAAATTTTCTTTCTTTGTGGAAACAGTGGGCTAGCATTGCACTCCTTTTAATTCAATGAGCCTAAGGTCGTCAATTCACGTGCTAAATAGAAAGGCTGTCTGATGGCTTAACTTGAGCTTGACCGCCAGACCACTTAAACTAAGTCTCTTAAACTAGGAATCATAGATAGGTCAACTTTCTCCTAGCATTCCCAAGGTTTTTAACCATGTTGCAAGCTGAACTCGGTACATTTGCAATAAACAGTTACCTCTTCATTTTTATTATGTAATTTTTAATTCACAGGATAAATGTCAGAGTACTGTGTAGTTAACTATCATCAAGTTCTTTTAAACTGAAAAACAATTTTTTTCCTTGTTGAAATATTTGCATAATAAAAGTGATCAAGATTAGAATCCATGGATTTTTTCCCAGAAATGTCTTAGACTGTAATAAATCCTGTGATTTCCAATACTCTGCAGGTTCCCTACAACCTGTTCTTCTTTTTCACACCTCTATTTAACAAGTCTTCTTTGTGGGGATTTAGAAGCATCCCTTATAGCACACTCCATAAAACTTTCCATGAGAATCAAAGGCTAGGAAAGGAATTTGGAGAAAGCATCAGGAATATGGTCAGGACATAGAGTACTAGAATTTTTATGCATGTTCTTTGAAACAGTTTTTCTGATTTAAGACCAGCTTATTTTTATGGGCATGAGTCCTAGCTGGCAATTAGCCAGCATTCAGTTCATGGAAAACTTTCTTTGTGAAGAAAGTAAAGGAATGATCAGTAAGTACAACAGTGAGATTACCTCAGTTGGTTTGAGCATGGTGCTAATAACCCCAAGTTTGAGGGTTTGATCCCCATATGGTCCATTCACTTAAGAGTTGGACTCAATCTTGTGTGTTCCTTCCAGTTCAGAACATTCTGTGATTCCTTTCTGTGATTTATTTCATCCTTCCCCCTGTAGAACTGCTGTTCTACAGCTCCTGCTTCCTAGCTTGCGCCAGAGACAGTGCAGAGAGAGGGCTAACCGCTAACCAAGACCCCCAAATATCTGCACTCAGCTCTTGCCTTACACCAGTTTTCAGCAGAATAGAAAACAACCATAATTTGAGATGGGGCTCCAAGCAGGACATCTGGTTTGACTTGCATCTGGAAGGAACAACCGTTCAGCCAAAAAAAAAGTTAAAGCTCTTGTGGTATTATTAAACACATCTGTGAGAAGAGATGTATTGAGTAACATGGAAGGTTCAGTAATACTGGGCTAGGAGGACTCTCAGGAAATGAGGCAGCTAGTCAAGACAGCCTTGAAGTCTGGAGAAGAAAAATCTATATGTACAAAATGCAGATTTCTTACATATACTTTAACTGAATCACAGAAGTGACTGTACATGCCAAACAAAGTGAAAAACCCAACCTTTGAAGAGTCATTGTAAAGACGCACAAACAATAGCTGTCAGAAAAAAACCCAAAATTTTGCAGAAATTGCCCTTTAAAAGTATGAAGACCAAGAAATTATACAAGAAAATATTGTGTTTTTCTGATATGCAAGTTTCTGCATAAGAATTTGCATAAGATCCTTTGGAATATAGTTGAGTGGCAGTCAATATTAAAGTGCCAACCTTACCTTTCCTATAATCATCTTAAACTTTTTTGTCCTAGGTAATATATTGAGGTTCTGTTACCAAGTCAGATTGTCAAAAACAGAGGTGTCAAAATTCTGTTTCAATAGGACCAGGATACAGGGGAAGATATCAGAGTGCATTTACAGAAATTACTTCTCTTAAAACTGAAAAATTAAATTTCAGATACTGAGGATGGAAATAATTAAAGGAAAATATCCTATGAAGAAGTACTGAAAAGGTTATGGCCTTTACATCATCACAAACGTATTCTGGCACAAATCCTTTCAAAATATATGTTTAATGTGTAACAGTGAGAGAGCAGCTAAACAAGATGAAACAAACTAGAATGAGCAAATGTGCAAAGGGTTTTTATGACTGAAATCCCTTGATATTAAGAATGTCAAAGATCCTTCAGTGCAGTTTTCTGCAGAACAATGTGTTTATTCTTTCTGTCCCTCTGGAACAAATGGAAACTTTTACATTTTTTCTGACACTTTTAGCATTTAGGTTTATGTAACCAATCCAGTAGAACTCACTAAATCACACTTTGTACTGTACTTTGTCATTATGTTTTACCAATACCTCTGTAATAGGATCCCATTAACAATTTTTTTGTTTATTTGTTTGTTTTATTTTAAATAGCAGGATCCTGGATTAAGCACATCTGCATGTTGACAGAACGATCAAAAACAGAGTATCCAGGAAAGTCAGCAAAGTCACAGTTATAGGGCGGTAACCAGATTATGTTTATATTTGTAACTTTTATTTCGTCTCTTATTGGACTCACATTGTCTCCCACTACACTCTTTCTCATGAGAATTCAGACATCACAGTGTGATTTGATCACTGTTTGTGCTAAAGAAGGCAAAGTATGGCTGGGAATGATGCTGCAGCAGCACTGACTAGAATCTCTCAATGCTTTAATGTGATGCCCAGAAGAACTTGCTTCTGAGAACATCAGGCAGAGAAATAAAAAACATGAGTGATTAAAGCACATTTCCTCTTTGGAAAGTTATTGTATAAACATGGAAGTGCTTTATCCAACAGATGTGCAAACTTTGTGTCTTTTGAGTCATTTTATCTGCTTATCTAAAGAAAATGATTTATTATATTTTATTCCCATGAAACAGAGCAATCTAGGATATATATACAAAGTTAGAAATAAGTTAATCCTGACTTACATATGATTGAAATAATTTTTAACTGAGGGACAACTCTGAAATATTCAGTACATATACATACTAGATACTAAGCATGTAAGCAGTCCCAGGGAAATCATTGTATAAGTATACATCAAGCAGTGACTAGGGAAACATTCAAATATCATAAAAGAGGTTACTGGTCTCTGTTGAAGTAGATAAAGTAATAGCTTTGGAATGCAGGACAGCTAAAATAACAGTCAAACATGAGAAACACTTATGCTGCAATTAGAAAAAGAAACAACTTCTTAACAAAATAAACTGAATAAATCTTAAGAGAAAGAAATAGGAAGACAATAAGTGTAAAAATTTGCAATACCATTTTTCAGATTGCAGACACATTTGCAGGTGACCAGGTTTCCAACAAGGCTGTTTTTCTGTTCACTAACATCAGCATTTTTGACCTTCTCAATATTGCATATATTGATGGGCTGACTATTTTACATCCTACTCACAAAATACCAAAATTAGAAATGGAGTAGAATGAAAACAGCTAACACACCAAATTGAAAACATTGAATAGGTCAAAGTCATAGACTTTGCTGCAATTCTTTCTGGAATACATGCAGAGGCAGAGCAGTCCATGTTTCATTTCTGTGCTAATCATTATAAAAATTCTGTGAAATGTCAGTCTATGAACACATTCCCACAGCAAAATCACTTTGTGAAAAAAGGAAAGTAAAAATGTAATCCATACTTGCAGAATTTACAGTACACTTAAAATTAACTAATTCTTTAGTCTATTTTTATACAAAATGACAGGAATGAGCTATGAAAACCAAAACAGACTGAAATTGGTAATTTTCCTGTGCACCTTCCAAAGAACTGTAAAAGCCTTCGGACAGAAGCCTCTTCTTATTGGGAATACTGAACCCTTGGCTACTCATCCTAATTAAAATGTAATTAGGTAAGTGTAATTAGGTAATAATACCACTCAAAACACTTAGCCAGTTTTCCACTACTGAATCCACAGTTGAGCTCACTATGGCATAAAATTCTGAACTCAGATCTCCTGACACTAATTGCCTCTTCACCCCAATTTAATCTGACGTGTAGGCAGAAGCCTAGAGCTGCAAGGAATATTTATGGTATGAACTATGAAAGAGATCTGGGAAGAACATCCATGACCCTTGTGGTAGATATGCAACAAAGGCAATGTAAGTATTGGCTGCTATGAATATCTACTTCATAGAAACAAATCTGGTAATTTCAAGGAAAGACGAAATAACCCATTTAGTCCTTGAGGCTTCCTGTCACATACTTTTAGCCATCTGAAGGACAGATAAGTGTTTTAAGGTAGTCTTTTTCACTGCCTCTTTAGTCAACAAAAAAAGGGGGGAGATCAAACATTCATCTCACACAAGTGTAAAACTTGAAACAAACGTAAGTAGTTGCTGGTTCCTCAACCTGGACTACTAAGAAGAGCTGGTAAAAATAAATTTTGACTAGATGCTGAGCTTCTAAGATCAGTAAAGTGAGATGGAACTTGCCTCTGCTGCAGAAAATGTCTCCAACTTATACCTCACCATCAGCTTTTCATGTCTAAGGCAATAATTAGAAAATAGTGGACAGCCTAAATTAAATATCATGTGACATCTGTCATCTCATCAGAGTTTCAGGTTCACTGAAGAGACTCTCGGAAGTCCATTCCACAACAGCGGAACTACTCCACCTTTCCCAGGCCAGTCACATCACTGTCTTACCTTAGGTGCAGTCTGACACACCCGGAGCAAACCTCAGGGCTAAAGAGACACATGTGTGCATGTGCATGCACACACCCACACAATGCCTGTTTGCAAACATCTGCAGAAAAAATGCCCCAAGTGCTCAGGGCATGCCAAGCAAGCAGCTCCACTTAACACTGGCACCAACCACAAACTGGTGCAGACAGAAGAAGCTGCCATGGGTTCCATGGTCAAAAAATTCCTTCAGGACAACCTGCTGCCTTTCCTGTTTTCTTAGTCTGTACAACTGTGAATATTGGATATGCCTAGAGAAAAGCACCTTAATGATAAACAGCCATTTTAGTTTAATATATGCAAAATTAGGGTGCTGGTGTCATTCAGACAGGCTACAAAGAGCTGCTTGGACAAATGAACTCATCTCCCAGCCAGAATAAATGCAGTCTCTTTTATATTGTGTCATCCAGCATCTGTGAAGCCTTCAGAGCCTGCTGAATGTATTAGTAGTTGCCAGTTATTAATGTGTGCTTGGCAGTGCAGGATCATGGTTTCCTTTTCCTGACTGCAAGTGCTTTTTCTTACCCTTTTATCATCTCACACACTCCAGCCTGCTTCTGTGGACCATCCCAAGGTTTGGCACTTACTGCCAACATTTAAAAGGGATCAGCACCTGCTTACCACAATTACATCATGATCTGCAATGATAAATTGACTCCTAAAGGAAAATGCATGTTAAAAAAAAAAAAAAAAAAAAAAAAAAAAAA
>VZTJ01000744.1:1383145-1453938 GCA_013397795.1 Orthonyx spaldingii
AAAAAAAAAAAAAGAAAACAAAAAAACATGAAAAAAACCACTCCAACAGGACTATTCGTGTTTATCTCAGAAAAAGCATCCTGTTCAAGATGGTGTAAAATTTAAGTCAATTACATATTAGAGGAGAGCAGACAAATGAAAACAGGGTTTTGTTTGTGATTCCTCTTTCATGTTAATAATGCTCAAAGGTCAAGAGCTAAAAATGAAAATGGTTGGGTGCCAAGAAAAGATATGGTTTCATGACAACTTTTGAAAAATTAAACAATAAATACATGTATCTTTGTACTTTTTGCCTTCTTCAGGATGTTGAACAATATATTCACCTTAGCTGGCCTTAGTTTTTATCATTCCTTGAAAATGCAATCATATGCAAAAATATATTGATATCAAGCATGCTACTCACTAATTAAATTTAGAAATCATTAGAAATACTTGACATTAAAAGATTTAAATTCATTTTCTGAATCCTAATGAGTACATTTTTTAATCTAGTATTGTGTGTATTTCTCTTCAGGATCTACTGAGGATTAAAAAATAATTGGCTTTAAACCCTGGTAGATTAATGTTTTGTCATGATTTACACTGCCTGTTTTGTATTCAGCTCTAAAGTTGCTTTCCCCTCTCTGAATCATGTATTGATAATTCAAATGTAAGGTTATAATAATGAGAGCAATATAAGTTAATCACAACATTGATGTCTTTTTTTAAATAATCACTTTATCACATGCCCGAACAATCTTTTGGTTAAAACGACAACATTAACAGCATTTTCAAGAGTAACAAATCCTAAAGCATATCTTGAAAGAATAGACAGACATATTCTTCTATGACGAATGGAAAACTGGATAAAAATTATGAAAGTCTACTACTCTTTTAGTATATTTTAATATTTTGCCTGAATGCTTTTTGGTCTGAATGCTTTTTCTGAGATATTTAAAAATATAAAATCTTTATGTTTTTAAATATCTCAGAAAATCCCCACCAAGCAGATTTTAAATTGGCATAAATTTACCTTTCATTTAAGTAAGAAATAAATTATAAAAAATTACACAAAATCTTTTGCTAGTTAAAAAAAAAATGCCAATTTTCCATCAGTCATACCTAAGACCCTCTTAGGTCTTCCTCTTTGAAGAAACACATTAAAGGGGGTTAGAGGTTTCACAAATAAATTGGTTGGCAAGCAATATCAATGGTGCCCCAGATTGACCCAGTCTATAATTGTTTGCATATCATTGCAGTAAAAGACACAACGTGTTTAATCTCTGTGTGTTTATTTTGATCTATATTTGGACCTTAAAGGTCAATGTGATTTACTCACATTTAGTGTTGGTTATTAAAAATGCTGAATAAAGTGATGGAAAGGTGTTAGAAGGCATTTGCAATTAGAAAAGAAAATGACAGTCTGCATGGAACTGCTTACTCACAGTTTTATCACAAGGGTGTTTGGGTTGTTTCCTACTCTATTTTCACAAAGCTTTATAACTCACAGCTTGAGAGAAATATATCAAAGCATTTTTTGCCTTCAGTAAATGGGTGGGAGGATTAATCTTTCCTCCCTGGATCTTACATGATCATGACTATTGTAAAATTATGGGAATAGAGAACACAAGGAATACAATTTTTTGCACTGTCCTGGTTTTGGTTTGGGTTTTTTTCCCTGGGAAGTTAAATGACATTGTTAAAATTATTGGACTCTTACCGAAACTGAGGAGGAATATTAGAGTTCTCCCTAAACATCAACCCACTGAAGTCAGTAAAAAACTTTCTTATTCACTTCAAGAGATTTTGACTTTCTCTGTACAGTGAGAAGTTTTCTGAGTCACAAAAACTAACGTTCAATCAGAGAGAAATTGCCCAGCTTTCAAATTTAAAGTTCATCTTACTTTACTATTCTTACTCAGTCATTTTACTCCATTAGGAATTTCTAAGTGAAATTAAAATAAGAGAAGAAATGAGGAGTAGAAGAAAGAAGTCAGAACAGAAAGCATGAAGAAAACAAGAACATGAAGACAGAAAAAAAAAAACCACAGAAAAGAAAAAGACAGAAAGCAACAAATGAATGTAGGAGGAAAACAACTCTTCAATTCAATATACGACATAAGCAAGTCTGTAACTTTAAACACATGAATAGAGGAACAGAAATCAAAGTCCTATTCAAACCTTTGAACTAACTACACCCCAACTGGAGCATCTTGCTAAACCAGTTCCTCTGAGAGCAATGGATAATGGGAAGGACTGATCTGAGAAAATATTTTTCCAGGTCTCAAGCTTTGACCAAATCCAATTGCAGCATCACATTTGGAGATAATTTTTTAAATGAAAAAGTTGCAGCTTTTTAAAACAGATTAATGCCCGTTTATGGCAAAGTGCTTAGGAAACATGGTCAATATTTCTTGTCCTAAATTCAGAAGTTTCTCAAGAGCAGTGGCAATAGTCATTATTTTTGGAGATTAGACTTAATCATTCATATTCATGTAAGCAATATATAAGTGGTCACAAATTTTCAGCTGAATTATGACAGAACTGAGAACTCTATGAAAACATCATTTTTGCTGAGCTTTTTTTAATTTTCTGCCACAACCACCTAAACAAGATCTTTCACTTGGAACTTTGTGATTCAGCATCAAAACCAGTTGATTTACTCAACCCAGTCAGAATGGTTCCTGACAGAAAAATGGGGTATGAAGTCCGTGTTTCGTAGCTGCTCCATGAACGTGGTATTTTGCACCCAGGATCTCAGGATCATGCCCTGTAACACTGACAGGAAGACCTGGAGCAATACCATCATCCTTAGACTTACATTTTATTTACAACTGAGGATAGTCAGGGTAGGAGTTATTCTCTATAATTTCCTGGCTAATCTCTTGCATACAAAAGCTCTGGTAAACTCCTAAAAAAGTTCCTGCTGCCTACCCCCTCATCAGAGCCTCAGGACAGCAAAACATTTAAGTTCAGCTTTAAGCAATACCAAGAGGTCTAAAATATACACTGAGATGCTCTGCAGAATCAGGACTTGAAACTGGAGCTTTTCATGGAGTCAAGAGATTTCCTGCCCTCAATCCACATTGTTGAATGCCCAGTATAGCAAATCAGCTTAACTGGTTTCACCACACTGTCAAGTTGTAATTTTTCTGCTTGTTACTTTACAGGGGGAACTTGTCTAGCAAGTGTACTCAATCATTTCTCTTGATAAATCTCTTATTTCTCGAAATACCATGAGCTACTGTGCAGCCACTCTGAGAAGTTGTATCTCCCCAGGGTGCAACAGCATTGTAAAATGCCAGCTGCCATTTTTTATTTGTTCCTCTAAGGGACAAGCCCCTTTTGGCCACTAGTAAAGCTTTAGAAATTCCTTGATTTGCTACAGCCCATGTCAACCATGTACCCAGGCCAGAGAGTTGCTACAGTCAGATGCAGCCCTCCTAGCCAGAACACAAGCCTCACAGGTAGCTAGGTGAATAATTCCTTGCTACCATCAGAGTAAGCAATTCCTGCCTTTCATCGTTGTTTCCCCAGGGGGAAAAGCAGCCTGGACTGATGGATGTTTAGGTAGCACAGGCCTGATACTCAGGAGTACACACAGGAGTTCTCTGCTGCAGTCATAGACGTGGAGCAGAGAGCAGACGAGGAATGGAGCAAAAGTACTGTCCTTTGCATGCCACATTTCTGTACTCTCATGCTTCTTTCACATTATGTTATCAAATACACTTAAACATTTGCAAGTGGATCTTTATATAGAACTAGGATAATCACTGATTTATCTATGAGCCCCTTGAACAGATTTGATTACTATTGGGACAGTAACATACCTGAGAGCAATTATTCATGAAAACGCATATTTGATTTTGACTAAAATATGTGTTTGTCACATCCAGTTTACTTCCTTACTTGCCAAATCAACAGGAAATAAATGGAACCAATTAATAATACAAAACTGCAAGTTATACCAAATCAGTTTCAACCAATTAATATTCGTCTTTTTACTTCATGCACCTTCTAGCAGTTTGAACCCAAACTTTTCTCGGAAGACAAAAAGGACAAATATTTGAAAGCAGGCAATTATCTTTTATTAAGACATTCCTTTTCCTAAGAAAATACACTTGACATGGTTTTAAAAATAGATCACATTCATTTTAAGGGAAATATTTCATCTAAATTATGTTCTTCTAAAAAAGCTTAATTTGATTGTTTAGATGTGTCTGAGTAACTGTTTTCTTTGTTTTGATTTCAGAGTTGTCCCTTTTTGAAATATTAAGTGCATAATTGCTAAGTGTACTTTCCTATTTACAGAAAAATGCCACCAAACTTCTCCTGTCCATCTATAAGCTTTTGGCAGGAGTTGATACAACTGTGGTATAAGGTGATTAATGGAAGGCAAGTAAAGGAGTAATTAATCAAACCACATAAGAAAGCAAAAATAAAAAATTATGCAGAAACTGACAAGAAAAGTCTAAACTCCTTGTGCTTTGGCACCAATGAAAACAGACCGGAGAAAAAGGCTAAAAAGTTCATGAATGTGCTCCAATTAATCTGTATGCACACTGCAATGCTCTTTAGTTTGGTTCATTTAAATCTGAAATTCCCTTCCCTGTTGATGTCAGCTAGTTAGCCAAGATGGTGCATTACTGTTATGATCACTGCAGCGCATATAATTTAGATTTATCTCTTTAGGGACTCAGCTCCACCCCCTGCTAGCTAATATGCTCACCATGTTTAATGATGCAAAAAATTTCCCTGAGTACAGGTTATTTATCTTTATCAGGGGCTGCTTTTGGCTGGCTGTCAGTTATCAGCCAGAATATTTGTTCCTAAATGGTTTGTACTCATCCATATTCCAGGGCAATTCTGAGGCCCATATTATCACTGATGTTTGCAATAAAAGTGTTTCAGTTCTTCAGATACACCTTAGTAATACTGATTTATGGGTCTGGACTGGCTGTATTTCTGATGCGGTGATATGAACCCTGAAATATCTATAACTGTCACGGAAGTGAAATATCTATCCAAAATCTCAGAAACAAAACCCACTTGTAGGGGTCTTGAAGAAATACGAGGAACAAAGATATTTCTTTGAATACATTTTGAGTGGAATGAGTCAGAGGTGTGTTGTTTAAACTGAAGATCTGTAGAAAATAAAATAAAATTAAGAACAGACCAATGAAAAGAAGACAGATGAAAGTGTGAGGAAAAGGACCAGTGAGAAGGAGACAAGTCTGGATGGAGAGGTAGGAAGAATAAAAAGAAAGAAACAAGAAAAGAAAGAACTTTGACTGTACCAGATGAGTGAACACTTTGAGCCTATAAGATTGAAAATGATAGTTGGAAAAGCAGAAAACTAAACTTTTTCACTTGAAAGTACTTGCCTGCACAGCAACATGAACTAGCACCCAGCTTAAAAGTGAGACACAGATATCCTGAGTGGAGAAAGGGTTCAAAATACTGAATGTAGTTCTGCAGCACAGACATGAGCATTATGCTACAGTTCAAAGATGAGACCAGTGAGCCTGGCAAGTAAGAAAGACTAAAGATATGAAGTAAGTAAATTTCAAATTTTTATACTTTTGACTAGGATGACAAAAAGGGTAGCAACTGCGTGTCAGATTTGATGTATGCAGTATAATAGGCTGGATTTTCTTTTCATGGCATGCAAACATCTGTGGCACAGAGACTCCCAAGCTCACAGCAACCAAGCCCGTTCCAAAACTGGAAGCAAGAAAGCCAGACACGCTCTCCCCAGGGTGGCATGCTGAGATAACACAGCTTCACTGCTTCCCAGACCTGAGCTAATGCCTGAACTATGCTGGAGAGCCACACCAGCTTGTTCAGTGCAAGTTCAGGTGTTGCTAACAAAAGACATGCTTCAGAGAGTAAGAAAAGTTAATTCCTCAGTTTAGGTTCCTCACCTGTGTCTATAAAGATACAACAACACCCAGCACCATTTTCTCTTCTTACTGTCTGTTCACCCCCTTGGTAAGGCAGAGTAATAGAATCACAAAATCATAGAATGGTTTGGATTGGAAGAGACCTTAAACATCATCTAGTTCCAATCCCCCTGCCTTAGACAGGGACACTTTCCACATAGACCAGATTCCTCGAAGCCAGTCACACAATCAGAGAAGTTGCCATCCATAATTCAAACAAAATTTGGTGTTGAAGCTGGCACACAAAAGGTTGCCTTCAACTTAGGAACGTGTATAAGTGTTGACTGAGAGATTTTTATTCCAAAGCATTCATCTAGCAGACAGGTATTCCCTAGGGCCAAGACATGCCTGCTACATTATGGACACAAAGGATTTTGTAACCACCCACTACAGCCATTATCCTTTGTCTAGGCTTAGGTACATGATGGCCATTGTTTTGGCTGAAGTTCCACCAGCAAGGAAAGCTGTCATTCAGGGAGTAATGGAATATAGCCAGAATTTATGGCCATTTCAGCTCTGCTAGTTGAGTTGCTCATGTGCTTGTCTCTCTTCCCCCTTGTGCTTCACATTTCTCTGTGGCTCAGGTCTGTGTGAGGGTAAGGTGATCAAAAACCTCTCCTCTGCCATGCTGAAGTAGGAGGTGCCTGCTTATTGAGGAGGCTATTAACAATAATCCATCTTTCCTTAATATACCCCCGAGTTTAAGAGTCAGGAACACTGGAAAAAAAGTGGGTAACAAGAGAGTTTTAACAGAAGAGTAAACCCCCTTTATTGACTTCTGAGGAGATAAAATGCCTGGCCCATTTTTCATGAATACATCAGATTTGGATAAATTTCCTGAATCCTTATGGTGAAAATGAAAATATACTTTGAATACATGCAAAAGCATTGCAATGGACTTTCTCAATTTTAAACTGTTTGCAACACTCAAGCTGTCATAGGTTTAAATTATTTATGACTTTTTAAGTACAAAAGAAAAAAAAAGAATACCCTAACATCATGTAAAATATGATTAATTTCCTTCAAAAGTCTCTTAAGTGTTTTCAGCTTACATCACGTACAAATGTTAATATCACAACCAGAAAACAGGGTGTAGAATGGAAATACAGCACACATACTGGATTCCAGTTTTGTTGGTTTAAGATGATATATTTGTTTGATTTCTACCATGACATGCTCTTCCTGCTCTGAAGTTTTCCAGAAGTCTGGATTAATGACAAAATGATCTCCCATATAAACTTCCACAATGATAATAACATATGCTGGCATAGACAGAATACTGTTACAGTACCACTGAGAGCCTCTGAGAACATGAAGTAAAAGCACAGCACTCAAAAAAGAACTTAATTTGTGTTTTATTTCCAGTATTACTGAGGTAAATATGCAGGGACTTAACTAATTCACCATTTAATGCTAATAGGATGATATTTAATATTCATGTGCTATGATAAGTATTTGAAATACTCTATACTCTATAGTGTTAGATAAATTCCCTATTAGACCTATCCTCGATAATGTGCATATTGTTTCTGAATGCAATTTTTGAATTATTTAGAAAAGACACGTTTTTCTACTGAGACATAAAATGAACTGCAGATTTTCTGCAAGTTCTTATTATCATTAGGTCTAGACCACATTACGGCCAAATTATGGTGAAAATCCTTGAATAAAGTAATTTCACAGGAAGCTGTTAACCTGTTAAAGCACCAAGAAATACAGATCAAACTGAAATGAGTTTTAGTTGTATGCTTCTTGATTCAACTATTTAGATAATGTACTTTCATTTAGATCAGCAGCTAAACGTGTGAAGGATAATAGCCTTTCTTGTGCAGGTATAATGAGACATCAGAGCAGTGGTACAGAATAGCAGCAAAGAAGAGGGGAAAAAAGAAGTTCTGATGCCTGAGGTTTTCTTGTGACAGACCCTTTTTTGAAAGAATATGACTATAGAAGCAACAAGTATTTATGTCAGACACTTTCATACAGCTGGAAAACATGAATCTGTCACCTGATGAAAACTGATTATGGGCCATCAAGCTCAGAAGTGAAAATTCTATGCTATTGACAGAAAAAAATGCGCAGCATAAAGAGAGGAAGATATTTATGCACATGCCATCTCTTTTTTAAAGCAAAAAAACGAGCAAATTTCCAAGTTCAAGTTTCTTCCCTCCTCCATCCTATTGTACATAAAATCAGATCGAAAACTTTAAAGGACTGATGAGACAACGTAAGCTTACTCTTCACTCTAAACTTCTTCTAACTTTCTAATATGTCTTCAAAAAAATCTAGTTCAAATTGGCATATTATTTTCAGGTGTTAAAATATCTTCTTTAAGTACATTAATGTATATGACAACAGTGATAATCTGATTTTATTTTCTTTGTGTATTTACATTCAGCTTAAGAACACCTTTTTCTGCTTCCCTAACTCACTTTAGTTATATAGCAGACCTCAAAACAATGTAGAAATACTTCTGGTTTGCATGATTCTTATCTTTTGTATCAAAATTTATACCCATGGTATATACTGCTCCAAAAATATTATTGATCTTGACCCTGGAACAAAGAAAGAATCCTGGCAAATTTAAGGGGAAATTTAAGCCTGTACTTAAAATAACTCCATACAGAAGGATTTTAAAGAATTGAGGTCCTTAAGCTAGGATGATATTATCAAATCCAATTCTACCCAACTGCTATTAGTAGAGCCAGCAAAAATGCAGCATTTCTATTTTTCAAGATCTTTCACTATTTCAAAATTTTTCTTCACTGAAAACGAAATTAAAATTTCTGGTTTTAGAATTAAATACCAGGTGGACTGCATTCATTTAGTTGCCTTAATTAGTGGATTAATTGTTTTATTTGGTTACTCATTTTTTCATCCTGTACCAATGCCAGTAAGTCGTTACATATCATTCAAAGCAGGGCACAATGTGATGCACAATATGTTAACTGTGCACCCCTCCTGGTTTGCTAGGTTATGTGAGATATGTGTGCAAATTTAGCATAGCACATAGGGGGTCTACATGTAAGCTGCTCACATAGATATTGTCCCTTTTGTAAACAGAAAGAGCAGCTATGATGCACAATCTGTTTAACTTAATTTATATGTTTACTTACTTAGCAATGCCATAGATCAAACCCTAGGAATGCCTGTTTCTTTCCACTAACCAGCATGAGCAGTTTTGCACTGCTCTTGGTTTCATGCCACAGGACACTTTATATAATTTGTACCGTAGCTTTACTTTTTTATTCTGTATTATTAAAGTATTTGCAAAATCATTACAAGAAGAGCAGTTACATGGATATTTCAGGTAGCATGCTTTTTATTTAGTTATTTCTTTTCTGTCTCCAATTTGTATTTCAATAGAAAAGTCTAGTGCTCAGTACCTTGAGCAAAAAGAGTACAACTATTTTCTGTATGCTAACTAAAGGTCTGCCTATTTCAGTAGCCCAGGGAAATTATTCCAGGAATATTGAGACCACTGACATTTTTTCTTCTTGTTGCTGTTGCTATCACTTTTACAGGAAGCCAAGGTGAGACCTGGACCCTGCTTGGACTCAGCACTGCAGAATAAAGAACAGACCAAAGGACAGATCTGGTAGCACTGCTGAATAGAGCAGACAGGAATACCAAATTTTTCAATCTCTAAGACAGAAGGTACATTTTTTTTCTCTTGCATAAAGGATTTGAATTAACTTTTATCTACTATATTTCATATGAACTTTAGCTGTTGGGGAGGGCTATTATTCTTTTTCTTTCAAGGTAGGCATGACCAAAAAAGAAAAAAGGGAAGACACAGCAGAACTCTCTTGTGAATTAGAAGGATATATTGCAAACTACTATTAGCACTATGCCTTTTCTTTTAGGAAAAAAACATTGAGAGAAAAAAGCATTATGACATTTTTTTGCAAAATACTCTTAGAAGCTATGAGAGATACAAAATATCATAACAAGGTATTAGAGGCAACAACGCGGTACAGGAGATTGTCTTGATAGAGTACATAAAATTGAAAGACCATGCTCTTAGATACAGAAAACAGATGACAGAATTATTTCTGTGTAGTGATAAATAGAAATATAAGTAAGCCTACCTGGCTGGCATTCCAAAGCTGGGAATAGGAAATAAAGGAGGACCTTCAATTACTATATCTGATGTTCTGAAACCACCAACAGGGTATCTATCTATCTATCTATCTATCTATGTGGATGCATTGCAGGATATGTAATGTGACCAAATGGAGCAGAGGCTTTTTTCTTTTGTTTTGCCTTGACTGTTAGCAGTTAAGTAATATAATTATATTTTCAGAACTATTGTATACAAACTTATACTAAACATTAGTTATATCATAGGAAGAAAGTGTGCTTTTTCATTAAGTGTCCAGGAGTATACTGTACTTCTTGCTGGGATTGCTTGTGTGGGTTTTTATATTTCTATTATTCACTGTACTTTTCATACCTTACTTCATTGATCTGACTATTTCACAGGAGGTTTTTAGTGTGAGCTTCTTGTTGTTTTTTACCCAATCTCACAAAATATTGATTATTCTTAGTTTCCACTGACTTGGGAAACACCAACAAATTCCCTGTCTTACAGGGGAGTTTAGTTTCTTTGGTGTCTTCTGTTTTGAAAGAATACTATTATTTCAATGCTTTGCAAGATGAGGGATCAAAGCCCAAAATGTCTCAGATTCTACACACAGGGACACATCCATCCAAAAGTGGGATTCATCCTGTGGAAAATCTCGTAAATTTTTTTGTCATCCTGAAATAGAACAAAGAGTAAAAACTTTCTCACACTCCAAGGACATGCTAGAAGGCAATGAATGGTCTGAAGAAGTTTCAGTTTGTATGAAAACTGGTGTCTGATACACATGAACTCCCATGTGACACTGTGGCAGCTCAGCTGTAGGTAAAGGCTGTTGCTACCAACCAAAAAAAAAAGGGTTTTTAATTTTTACTTTTTTTGGAAGATTACAGTGCACCAAGTTGCTAAAACATATTCTTCTATTAACTTTTTAAATATAAATTTATATTTTAAAATGCCACTGATATTTTAAGAATGGAGTATCTAGGAATGCATCCACAAATGCTATAATTCGTACTGGATAAAGGCTACAATAATAAGAAAGGAAGTAAAAAAGCACACAAAGGAAACAGTCACTTCAGAGTTTTTCAATATAAAGCATGATTCTATTCAAACTCTGTTGAGGTAACTGAGAATCTTTCCCATACCTTCAGAGATCTTTGATTCACACTATATTGATGCTCACTGCATCATAGTAATCTCTGTTTCCTATTCATTTAGAAGATTTTGTATTACATTAATCCTTCACATACTGGAGATTTTGAGGTCTTCTCTAACTCTAAAATCTGACTTGAAGTATGAGACTGGATAGCAATAAAGTAAAGAAGAAGTACTTCTTCTGGATATAAGCAGGAATTTAAGTTCTGCTAGAGTTTTCATCAAGTGTAACTCCAGCCCTGGTAAGCCTTACACTATTAGAATACTTCTGTATATACATAAATAACAGTTGTTCTGAGAAGTGCAGGTGTCAGAGATTTATTCGTGTTTTGCGTCCCCAAAGTAATGCCGAATACACAAACATTTAACTTAGTGAATTATGGGTTTTCTCTACACACAAAATAGAAATCTGCCACCAGAGAAGAACAGCAATGACTGATTCCAGGTAAGTGTTTCTCTAAAATAAAATGAGACATATTTGGTACAAATCACTCTGCCTTCCCCTTTTTCTTCTCTTTGTAGCCAAATTACAAAGCCATTTGAAGAGAAAAAAGTTTCTAAGTGGCAGCAAAATGAACTCACTGTCTGTTTTGACCATACCAGAGCTCCAGGAAGGGAAGGGCTCTGGGGTGTCAGCAGCAGAATTCCCTGGTCTCTGAGCATCGTTCGTGACCCCACTGTGGAAATTTAGGACTGCTACTGCTTTCTGAAAGGCACAGAGGTGACGCCTACTATACCAGATCTCCAGGCTTGCTTCTCTTCCTTTCCTTCCCACACTGGGAAAAAACAGTACTCAACGTTACTCAACAAAAACATTACTCTCAACTGGAATCCTTTCGCAACAATATTTGGATTGTATTTGAACCTCTGTGAAGCTTTGAAGAAGCTCTGCTGAAGCATATGGGTTGATTTTCCCTCTTTATCTGTGAGCATTAACCATTGCCTGGAAATATCCCTCCAAAAGCCTTGTTAAATATCTGGCTCCAGGGATGTCATGACACTTCGAGGTTCCCAGTCACATAATTTTGTTTGAAGAATTTACCAGACATTTAAGATTCTTCATCATTAAATTTGATCCTCCTAATCCACCACATTTTCTTCTGATCAGTAAAGTGTTTGGAACAACAGGAGGTAGCACATTTTTATTTTAACCTTACGTGTCTTTTTCTTAGACCACAGGAAGCTGACAATAACCGTAATGTGAAGCTTGCTCCTACTTAGCCAGAACTCCCAAAGAAACCAGCTGGAAATTTAGACTGCTAAAGAAGAAAGGAGGGAAGTAAGTTTGGAAGGAAATATATATGTAATGTGTGTAATTGGGCCTGCTTTCTGAAGTCATGCTCCCTCGTGCCTATTACTTTCACTCAAGGGTGTCTTACTAAGTGGCAGTGTAACTTATTTTGGTGTTTCTTTCAGAAGAATTTAAAAGCATTTATCATGCTGAAATTCTTAGAGCAGCACACTCTGTTTGGTATCATTAAATCTCATTAGCAATCAACATTTAAAAAACATTTTCTCAGGGTTTTTTCCTTAATACCCATACATATAGTTTTTCCATAATTAAGCAGGTCTATTAGTTTCACATCGTGGGTGGGATGGAATTTTAAATAACATCCATTTCTTTCAGAAATAAATAGTAGTCTGAAATTAAAAAGTCCTCAGTTAGCTGGCTGTTGCAATAAGGGTGAGGAAAAGGATGGGATGACAATAGTGCAAAATATACTGTGCTGCATTGCTGAGAAAAGGGTGGAAGGTTTTCAGTCAACACAAGCCTCAGCAAAGAATGATCACTTCTGTGACAGGCTGTGAAATACAATCTCTGCTGAACACAGATCTGACTTTTCAAGGAGGTTTTGCAGAAGGTTAATTTCACTCAAACACTGAACTCAAACCTGTATGTAACCTGCTGAAACTGGAACATGAAGATGCTTGAAATGTTTGGGGATGTAAAATTGTGCCTGGGGAGAGGGAGACTTGGAGGCCAGATTTTTTGTTCAGCCCTGTTGCTGTCACTTCGCAGCACACAGGATGTTCAGCACCAAGGGAAATATTAAGGTTTTAGATTGGAAAGATCATATGTGTTAACATACTTGAGTTGGTGGAGATTGACAGACTTGTGGTCTCCTAAATTGTTTCCATTTATTTGAGAAATTAGTAGCACAGATCAGCCCTGCAGCAGGACCTGTTTTGTTTACTTACAAAGAGGGAACAGAAAGCCAAGCCTAACAATAAAAGCAATTAACAGCAGGCATTTTCCTTCTTCAAGAATTCCCAATTCTACAAGCCTAACAAACTCTGTGTCCAGGAAGTCCTGCTCTTGCTCTGTCTCAAAGTCACATTTCAACTCTTTCTGTAACTTTTCAGCACACAGATGACACATTTTGAAACCAATAAACCAGCCCCATCTTGTGTAACCAGGGAAATCCATCAGTTGACAGATCAATGTCTGAGCTCCTCAGACACAATAAATAAACACAAAGTAATAAATAGAGCAACAACCAAACTCATAATGCTCACATTAAAAAGTTCTTATGTGATTATCTAATAGTACAATGAAACTTGAGGGACTACTTATGCTACAAATTTTTACACACACGAAAATTAAAATATAGATGCATACTTGAGCTTGGTGCAGAAAATGCTCAAGTTCTGCAAGTTATTTAAACTCTTTGATTAAGCACACTCTGATTTACACCAGATTTAAGCTTTATTCACCACTAGGGAACATCTTACAAAGAAAGAGCGAGGTTTTACCCTTGTGTATCCTACAAAGAAAGATGGAGGTTTACACTTCTGTCACTTTGGCCCTTCCCTTTTGATAACCCTTCTTATCTGGCATTAACATCAGAGCTGCATTCATCGTTGTCTCTGTGCTGAGCTGTGTAATGGAAACATCTGATTGCAAATCAGTCAAAGTGCTTACTTTTTTCCTATAGTGCAAAAGCAATAAAAGTAATTTCTAGAACTACACAACTGGGGTGTGTCTGGCTGGAAAGAAAATGGAGATCTGATGAATGCACCAGAAAATAGAAATAATCCACTTTCTGTCCAAAATGCTAATTGCTTTGCAAGTTAGAACCGCAATATTTTATTCTTTCCTTAGCAGGTCCCTGTTCCCAGGCAGCACCTGCCGTTGATTGTTTGGACCATGATGATATCTCCGTAATTTTAAACAGCTGCCATTAACTAGCCAGCTTCTGTTTCTTTCCTGAACATCATCCTTTTTCCTTGTTATTTTCTCTTCCTCACTGGCAACTTGGACTTTGGGACTACTGCAATTCTCCCCATAGATATCTAGCTGCAGGAGAAGCATACATTCATCTGTGTTGTATGGAGAAGAGGAACACCTAATGGGAGTTTTAGACTGACCAAGCATCTTCCAAAATGGAGAACGTAAGGCTTCCCTCAGATAAAATCAGTGGTGCCTCTTCTGTTGGCCTTCCTCACATTGTGAAAAGCTCTGGTCTCTCTCCAGGCAGCAGACCAAATCTGTAACAAGGGGCGCCAGATGGGAGGCAGGAATTTCCATTTCTAGCCAGCCTACTGTGAGAATCCTGCCTTTCCTCTTCTGAAAAGTCTTGTCATCTCTCAAAATGCAGCTGGAATTCCTCACATCAAAAACAAGTTTGGGAGGCTGATAGGTGAAAATTGCAAAGCGGCTGGGTGATTTTGTGTACAGTGAGCCTACACATTCGCTGTGCCAGCTACCCCTCTGCCTAGCATTAACTCCAGGTCTGATAAGATGTGGAAAGAAGTGGTGTGCATATCAGTCAACCTGCATCAGGCTCAGCATGTGTTAAAGAAAGGGCTGTGATGGGAACTCTGACAACTTTAATCAATCTATTGCTTCTCCAGACTTGTTCCTACACATGCCTGCAGCCCTCCTGCTTTCTCTGTGGCTGTGCCAAGCCTCAGATTTCACAGCACCAGTCTGTAAAGACCATGCTGTTCATCATCCATCACGAACTCATGAGTAGGGTGTCCTAACTTCTTTACTGCGCAGCTTTGAAAAGGATCCTGTAGCGAATAATGACTCTCCATCTATTTCTGATCTGATCTAAAACACATTTCCTTCTTTGCTGTACATCTATTTTCCATCGCTGCTTTCCATCTTATTTTTAAACTTTACCATGGAGTTCCATATGGTGTATTAGATTAAAGACATTACACAAAGAAGGCGATGCATTTTGTTGTACTGTTCCCTATCCCACCACATCAAACTGCTATGAGAAGAGGGGAGAGTCTTGTAGAGAAAGAAAAACGAGGCAAAACCTGTGCTAATCATAACTCCTATTCTCTGCAAATCTGAAGGAGAGGAAGTCATAGTCAACAGCCATATTGGTTTAAAATGATCTATAGGACAGAAATTCCCAAAACCAAGTTAGGGTGCATATAGCAGACAAAATTAATGCCTACTGTAACGTAGATTAATTCAGAAGAGCTTGGACCAACATTATCTAACTTCAAAGATATTTCTACAAGGATGAGCTACAACTTGGTGACATTTATTATGGAACTCCATAGAATGAGAACAAAGACTCTCGGCTTTCCAAACGTGTATCACAGGAGCAATTGTATCACCAGCAATATGGATAGGAGGAATAAGCTTATACAATTAAATAAATATGAAATCTTTCAATTAAAGTTAAAGTCTTAGAAGTGCGATTTCACGAACAGTTGGCAAGAGCTGCTGTATTTTTAAGATAATAACAATCAATTCTTACTGTACAATAAAAATAGTTATAAGAGAGAAATCACTCAAAACTGAAATGTAGGAGGACAAAAGGTCATAAATTGCAATAGAAACCCCTAGGGAATCTGAAAATGTATAGGGGTTGGGGGTTTTAAAAAATTGTCTAGCTATTGAAGAAAAATATTGTATTAACAAATGGACAAATGAGACTAGAGCTATCCCTCAGAGTCGCTTCATCAACCACAATCATATGAAGAATCCAATGTATCTTTTGAAAAGTAGTTGAAATACTGAATCTGCTAAAGCAGAGAACAAGCCTTTGTTAGCTACTTTTGAAGGTCATCAGTAGCTTTTAGTGTATAGGACGTTTTTACAACAATTAGATCAAAACTCAGATTGAAAATGTTGGTGGATTTCATAAGTTAGAATGACATCAATAGTTGACTCCTAGAGGGCACTGCCTGGGAACAAGGGTTTTATTCTAAAAAAATCTCGCTTCCACTTGGAGCACCACTGGAAACGCACATTAATTTTATGTGATAACAAATGATTGTTTGTTCATTTTGAATCTAAAAGTCATTTGAAGAAAGACAGTTTCATTTTGGTCACCTTGGGTGTTGAAAATCTGAAAACCCCTGTTGCTTGTGCAACTCCTGAGCAGTCATGTGGATCCTAATAATCAAAACAGATGCACATACAATGTCTTTGGTATGACTGTCCTTATACCATCTGTTAGGCTAAGTTTGCACACTAAGATATAAACCCAACACTAAGAGGTCATAACTTCAAAACTTAGATGAACCTCAACAAGCAGGCCTACAAATCAATGTTAGCATGTCCTATCTCTGATAAAGAACTCATTTCATAGTGCTCACAAGCTCCATTAAATGGCATAGCAAATATAAATGCTGTGGATATCAAAAACCTCAGTTCCTTTAGACCACAGCAGCATGCAGAATGTAAAACGTAAAGATCTGAGAAACAAGGAAAATTCAGTTTGCCCAACAGGGCTGCCAAATTTTATTCCTCGTAATATCATGTGAGCAGGAAGGAAAGTAATTATTATTTTTCCATATGATACTAATTCCTTTTGCAATTGACAGGCTGAACAAAGGCTGCACATGTTTCATTTGGCCAAAAGGCTAGTTTCTGTTTGAGAGCATAATAGATGATTCATTACTTTAAAAAACAACCCTGCAAGAAAACAAAGAAAAATGTCATGTTGGTGAGATGCTAAAACAACTACTGTTTCATGTACAAACAGCTCCTGAAACATTGTCTTCTGTTACATTAGGATATATATTTTTAATAAGACTGTGAAAAGGAAGCCAATTTCTTCTATTTACTTGTGATTTTAAACTGAAAATATTCATGTCACCACCTTGTAATTCCTGAGTTCCCTCCCACAACATGTTTCTGGTACCTGTGTTAGCCTCTGGCACCCATACTGGAGTGTGCAATGTAGACATTACATGTAAACATGCCAAGGTAGTGGAAAGAATTTAAGGTCCCTGTTAAAACCAATATGAACTCATAAAGGCAGTGTAGCAATGTTGTTCTGGCAATAACAGTGGCTTTGTAAAGCTACAAAAGAATCTCCCGCCTGAGAGATGAAACTCTCCTCACCCAGTTCTGCAGACATGGATTACCTTTCGCTCATGAAATTTTTGTCCTTCGATACCCATTAGTTAGAGGATAAATCAAAGAGAAGGAAATTAAAACACATGCTGCAGATAGTGGACAACATGTTAAAACTCATTAAGCAGGTTGCTCACAGCTAGCGGAGTAATTTTGTTCAAAGTCATGTAGACCAAAACAAATTCCAAATGTAAAAATTATAAACATTGGAAGCTGAGTGTGCCACTGCCAAAAACTGAAAATGGCATCATTCACCCATGGGTCTATGAGCTTCTTCCCTCTTTTCTCACTGTGCCTTTGAAACAGTTAAATCTGCAGCATTGTCATCACATTACAATGAAAGAGATACTTAGGGAATTAGATTAGAAGACAGAAGATTCTAGTTAGCAAAAGCTGTGATTAAAAAAAAGCATAGAGACAGCATGTATATATATATATACATATATATATATACATATATATATATAGCATATGGGCAGGAGTAAAAAACTTACATGGTGAAATTAATTACTTGGTTATTTAAGGGATTAAAGACGTAAAGGAATGGGTAAGATTAAGAAAATAAATTGATACAACAGGCTTCCAAGTAGGGTGACAGTAAGACTTATTCAACTGCAAAGCAGTTCTCAAATGAAAAGATAAAAGGTCCATTACATCCAAGGTTCAACCATCATGCAAGAAAAGCACTAGCAAATACACATAGGAGGATTAATTCTCCTTGGTAAAGAAAAGGGTGTGGTTTCCTAACTGCAGTGTTAGGGAACATCCCTTATATTAATTATATTTCTAGTTTTAAAAACAGAGATACTCCATTTTATAAGAATGAAGTTCATCACTCTTAACCTTGGTGAAAAATAGTTTCATTGCACAGACCTAGCATAACTTTTATTATTCATTGTTGCATTTTCTTCCAAAAAAGTAACACACATCCAGCAATACTGCATGTATTATCACACACTGTAACACAAGGTAGAGAAAAATTATTTTCTGGGATGCTTTGGCCTTTTCATATTAATAGGATATTGCTCCACAGATCATGTGTTTAAAAGGTTTCTCTGCTTCCTGTTGTATGTAACTAACACTGAAAAGAAATATGATTGAGCATATTTGAGCAAACTCCTGTGTACTTGTTAGGCAAATTTTCTGCGTTCCTTTTGACATCATTGTTTATAACAAAGACAGTTAATCTGTTCTTATTTTTGCCCTTAGTAACCAAAGTATCTTTCTGCCTGAGAAATTATCCAACAGTCAATTTCTTTGGATCATATTACCTTTTAACCTAATGAATGCAATTACTCATGGTGATAAGTAACACAGGCTACACTCCAATTTTAAGGCATGCTCCTTCTGACTGACTTCAGGACCCTGTTCCAGTCTTCATTCTAGCTGACAGCTTGCTTTCAACTTTACTCTGCCTACAGCACGTTGCAATTTCTCCAGAAACAAAGGAATTCTTAGAAAGCACCCGTAAAGCTAACCCCAGCATTTCCCAGCATAATTCATCAGAAAATACCATTTTTCATTACTATTTTTAAAAGGTTTGGAATTTTCACTAAATCCTATTTTGAGATTTTTCAAAATCAAGAAGGTGTCTTTTCTTGGTCAAAATATCTTCTTGGAGATAACAGAATTAACAGACAATTATGTTTCCAAATGGGAAGCATCACACAAAAGCTCTTGAACTGAGCTAAATGAAACATTTTGACAGACCCAATCTGATGTTCCTCCCCACTGGATCTTCAGTTCTTCACTCTTGCAAAATATCAGTTTTTCAGTTCCAAATGAAACAGTGCCAATATTAAAAATCTTTCTAGTCTTTCTCTAACTCAAGTTGTCAAGCTGATATTTTTGAATAAATCAGTAGGTCTCCAGTCTCTCAGAATTTATTTCAAGAGTATTGCCCTAAATATCTTTTTTAACAACTGTCAAGCCTTTTGCACTGACAAGTTGAGAACTGTTCATGAACTTGGTACGTTATGCACATCTCCTGGAGTATGAAATGTCCAGAAGCAGTGTGACCACATCAACACAGTGTTACATCTGAGGAGATAATCCTCTTCGCTGGGTTTATTAGCTTAAGAAGTTCCATGTCATATGCACCCTGCCTCTGATTTCAGAGCAAAAATGGTCAGAGATGAGAGTTTGCCCTCCTGTCTTCATCTTACACTGCGTCTACCCTTTGGTTGCAATATGTGGCATTAGCTGAACTCTTCATAGCTTCCATTCATTGCCCTTCACAAACCTGCTCTATCAAACCTCTCACCTCAGTCATAGTTCTGAAAAAAGTCCATTTTCCTAGCAAGGCTGCTCAGTAGCCCCTTATGCAGCTGGGGCTTTTTGAGCTAACAGCACCCCTCTTTTCCTTCAGGAATAGAATAGCAAGACAAAATTGCAGTGTAATGATGTGCAAATCACAATCTGTTTTAATAGTGGCTTTCTGCTCATGGTTTTCCCCTAAAAGAGAGATTCTCTCTCATTCCTATCCAGGATATTTTAAAACACTGGAAAGAAGGTCTATAGAAAATCTCATCCCTTTCCTCTTTACCCCCTAAAAAGGACACTTGTGATTCCAACTTATCAGGTCACACTTTGTCTAAGAAGGTTTTCAAATAACCCCAGCTTAGGTAGAAGCTTCTTTTGAAGGAAAAATCAATGGGTTGCTTTATTTTTTTAAGTGTTCTAATTCTACCATTCATAGTGTAAAGAGTGGCTGTAGGTAAAGAAAAAGCCGCCTTCTCCCCATTACCTCTGTCAACCTGCTACTTTTTCCCTTTTGAATGCCTTTAGCCTGAGCTATGGAGACTTCAAAGACTTCAAAGGCAGCCAATACTGCTACTGGGGCTGACATTGAAAATGCTGGATTCAGCAGAGAATGCAAATGTTATGGATCAGGGAAGACCTTCATTTGTTTCAAAAGAATGGTGGCTTTTATTCATTTCAAATGAATTAAAAGGAATATCCAAAACAAGCAAACAAACAAAAACAGAAGAGGGAAAAATCACAGAAGGATGAAGGAATTAGTGTGCAGCAAACAAATTGAATTTTCTGCTGTATTCAGCACACACTAAGGAGACAGGACATTAGTTATGGCCTCTCTCTGTGGTTTCCTCAAGCTGAGAAGGCAGAGCATAATTAGTCGGCAACTATTTCTTAGGTGCCTCTGCCAGCGTGCATCCCATTCAAGCTGGCTTCTAAACCTTGGCCCTGTTGCTGCCACAGGCTGTAGAGCAAGGGCAGAGAAGTCAGTAGATTGTCATAGAGGGCACTGGAGGGTCACGATGCTGGAGGAGTCAGAGGTAAAGCCATCATGGGCACAGGGACCTCTGCTGTGCTATTGGCAATGGGCTACAGGGAAGTGAGGTGAGGTGAGCTGCTGAGAAGGAAATCATAGGCAAGTTCACATTAACTAGGGAAAGAACCCATCTTATTTCTGTTCTGGATTCACAACAGACCCTGGAGAAAATCCTGTGAAATAAGTTAGGCAGCTCTTTGCTTCCCATGTGTCAGCTGTCCCTTTCTAACTGGTTTTTTGCCATCTGTAGCGATCTCAGCATCAAGTCTGCTGCTGTCTGATCTAGCATCTGCTGCAGAGGTCACAAACTTGGTTAACAAAACATGCAATTTCTACTATTTATTAGGATTTATTGGGGGAATTATCAAAATAATTCTTAAATACTAATGTTTTATTTATACAGATACCTGAAAGTCTAGCAGAACCTCCTGAAAAATTCATTAGGTTTGGATACCATGTCAATTTTATTTCAGGCATTATGCTTTTAAGTGCAGCATCATAGCTTTTTAACTAGTGCCCCTGTAATGGGCAGGCAATGCAATTAATGCAAAGGGCTCCACATCTTTTATTTCAGAGGATTCTCGGGTTTCAGTTTTTGGATTAAACTATTTAAAAAACCACCTTGAAAGGGTTTGAGTAAAAGCCCTTCAAAATGAAAAATTATTGTCTTAGCTGGTTTTGGATGAACTACCCTGGTAAAAAGAGTATTGTTTAATTTTCATTTTGAATAAAGACCTGGAAACCTGAGTAACACACAGGCTAATTCTGAGCTGTGCTTCTTCTCATCTGAGTGCCATAAAAATGTATTAAAAGAGAAATTATTTTGTACACTGTGCTGTACTTCAACATTTAATTCTCAGCAGGCTATAAAATCACTTCAAAGATAATGAAATTAGAAAAGAATTTTAATTTCATTTTCAACCCCTTATCATCACAAATTACTAAGAGAAGATGGTCAGAAGATGACTCGTGATATTGCTACTCTCCCTCATCTGATGACCAGGGCTTTTTGACTGAAATACCTGCAAAAGACTTTTGCAGATAATTTAAATAAGGCATAGTGCAGAAGAACTATGAAATATGCAGCTGGGTACATCAGCTTATGCATTATGACAACACTGCTGTTAGAAAGAATTTTGAGTGGAATAGACAAAATAATAGTAAATAGGCAAAATAATAACCAGGAAAAATAATAATCATAAATATCATTACAGTAACATTGAAGGTCAATAGACCAAATCATATACTTTGAATGTCAGATCAATAAAAAATTAACTATGCCTTGGTGCTATTTCAAAGAAAAGGCAAAAAAAAAAAAAAAAAAAAACTTTCCAACAACAAAGCTTTTCCCTGAAATTTGTAAAATATTCAAGGGTGAGTTCTTTCTTTTTCCCTCATGGGCCAAAGTCCACAGTTGTTGTTGAAGCCAAATTCTTACTAGAGGCTTTTCAGACTTAATTTCTTTTTCACAATTATGCAGAGGCAGAAGCAGAGGCCTTACAGGACTGATGCAAAAGTTACTGGCCTGCTAAAAAGCAGATCTTAATAGAATTCTTTCATGAAGAGAGTGTGCATGGCTGGATGTACAAACCATTTTAGGCTTCTGCACACTTAAAGTGCTGGTTTGAGCTAAAGACTAGGACATCTGTAAAGCCCCAGTAAATAATCTCCTCAAAGACCAAGGAATGAATATTCCAAGAAATAATCTCTCCAAGAGTAAATTTCTATAGGAGAAATAATGACCCTAGGTACCTAAAATGTGTTCAAGTGGTAATGCCTAGACACATGCACACCAAAAAAAAATTTAAAAAAATTCCCTAGACAATTGTCTAAGCAGTTTCCCTCACACAATTCAGCACACACTGTTAGATTGAGCATATCTTGCTTAAGCTCAAGTTCAATGCAAAGCACAACAGAGCAGGTCAGCTCAATTATCAGGGAAAGGCCTTCAATTATCTCATGCAAGCAAGAGATAGGACCGTTCTACACCCTGGGGAATGCAGGCTCTTTTGCTTGCCAGGATGGGCAGGGTACGGTGGGTAGGAGTAAAGCAAAACACTCTGCCTCATCCAGCAGCCCTCAGTCCTGGCCAAGCATTGTCTGAGCTTCTGCAAAGACCACCATATCTGGATGACCATCACAGTGACTTGTGATTTTCATCTTCTATAAGTGACCATCTCTGTGATTTAAAGCAGTTCACGACCCGCCTCCCAAGCTGTGATGTAACTTCTGAGAAGGAGCACAAGCAGAGATCTTGACCTCTTCTTATACTGGATCATATCCACATAAATCAGCCTATTTATGTGTTACAGTTCTCCCATCACCCAGCACCAAGACTGTGGGATTCCTAAGTTTTCATCCCACTTCCAGTTGCAGTTGGTACAATTTATCCAATGACTTGGAAGAAGAAAATGTGTAAAGACAGGGCCTAAGTGAGAAGAGAGGAAAAGAGAAACAAAACAATGTGCTCAAGTCTGTAGAGCTGGACACAGTCTGAGCCCTTGAATGAACTGTTACACGATCCTGATCAAGGTTTTGGTTTCTGACTCCTTTAAAAAATAGAGACACTAAACCAGAGAAGGGAGACAAGGGAAAATATGATGGAAATGAGTCTTGGTTGTTTGTTTCAGAAATCCAGCTACACTACTCACTTTTGCAGTGATTTATACCTGCTTAGCAGATGCCTGCTCTAAGCTCTCATACCTGTTCCCAAACAACCTGTGAAGATAAGCCAAGAGTGCTCTTCCAGCTGGGGACATGAATCATATTCCATTTCTTGTGTAATACTTCAGCACTCTGTGTTTAACAGGTTTCTCTCCTTATTTTATTTAGTTTAGTACAACATTTTAGGCTAACACAGATAAATTTATGAGTCACATTTATTTATGCCCCTAAAACAGCTCCATTGTGATGTATGTGATGAATACTGAAAGAGAAGTGGTTCCAGAAGCTGCTCAGGCGTCTGTGTATCCATGTCAAATTCCACATTATATTTATCTCTCAGCTATCACCCAAACACAGGCTCAGTTCGTACTAAACACGTTTTCTGTTTCCACAATATTTTCTTTTAACTACATCCATAAAATACAAATTACAAATTACCTTTACCTTCTGTCACCTCTCTTTACCAGCTCTTCTCCATTTCCTTTCTTTCTTTGCTTTATTCATCCTAATGTTGCCACACTGTATAAAAGTTAAACTGAAGAAGAATCTGCCTTCAGGAGTAACTGCCTTTTCCCTCCACGTTTAACATGGCACTGATTAAATTACATGCCAAGTGATCCCATTATGTCTTATGGGAAGGAGTTTCATTATTGTTTGCAGAAAGCAGTAGCAAGATGAATAAGGAGTGGAAGTGATTTTCCAAAAAATGGATCAAAGATGAAAAAAATCTTTTAATATCTACAACTAACTTGTACTGTTTGACACTTCCACTTCCATTCAAAACTAAGGCCACTAACAATATCATTGATTCTGTTTTAAAGATATAACCCCTGTGTCATTTTCTTACCCCAAAGAAGCCAAGTGCTTCAGAGAGATTCACAAGCTTATTTGGTTTAATTTCAAAGCAAGCAGACTTTCCAAGGTTCTTTAAGCTATATACTTAGGTTCCCTTAGGAAGAGAAAACCCTCTGGGAGATCTAAAACTTCTGAATAAAAATGAAGTTTATTCACAACTAACTTGCATTAGTCCAGAAAAAAATCAGGGACCAGGTTAACTTTTTAAGACATTAGGTATAGATGGGTGTGATGATTTAAGAGACATGGATTTGAAGGGTGGGCTATTCTGTGCATAAGGAATTGGCTGGATGATCATAGCCAGAGAGCTGTGTTCTAACAGCTCTATGTCCAGGTGGAGGCTGGTGATGACTGGCATTGTTCAGGACCCTGCCTTGGGACTGGTTTTCTTCAATATCTTTTTCAAAGACATAGGCAATGAGATCAACAGCAACCTCAGCAAGTTTGCAGATGACATGAAGCTGAGTGGCGCAGCTGACACAACACAAGGAAGGGATGCTGTCCAAGGGGTCCTGTACAAATGTGAGAAGAAGCAGGTCCAAGTGCAAGGTGCTGGAGTGGGTCAGGGCAATCTCAGACATGAGTACAGACTGGGAGATGAACTCATAAAGAGTAGCCCTGCAGAGAAGGACTTGAGTGTTCTCATTGACAAAAAGCTGGACATGAGCCAACAATGTGTACCTGCAGCCCAAAAAGCCAACCACATCCTGGGTTGTACCACAACAAACGTGGCCAGCGGGTTGAGAGATGTGATTCTCCCCCTTTGCTTTGCTCTTGTGGGACTCCACCTGGAGTGTTGTGTACAACTCTGGGATCTCAGCATAAGAAGATCATGGACTTGGAGTGAGTCCAGAGGAGGGCCACATAGATGATCAGAGGCCTGCAGCACCTCTCCCATGGAAACAGGCTATGAGCTTACTCTGTCACCTTGGAGAAGAGAAGGCCCTTGGGAGACCTTACAGCACTTGCCAGTGCCTAAAGGGGACATTTAGAAAAGAGGGGGAGCAACTTTTTACATCAGCAGATAGTGGTAGAATAAGGAAGAATGGTTTTAAACTAAAAGAGATTCAGATTAAATGCCAAGAAATACCTTACTCAGAGTGTGGTGAGACTCTGGAACAGGTTACCCAGTAAAGTTGTGGATGCCTCATCCCTGGGACTGTTCAAGGCCAGGTTGGATACATCCCTGAGCAACCTGATCTAGTGGAAAATGTCCCTGCCTGTGGCAGAGGGGTTGGAATTAGATGATCTTTAAGATCCTTTTCAACTCATGCTATCCTATGATTCTATGATTAAACAAATAAATCTTTTTTGGCATTGATTTTTTGGCAATATCGAGCACTGGTACAGACTTCTGTCAAAGCGCGTTTCATCCTCACATCAGTTCCAGCGTAAATGAGCATCTGGCCTGGCTGTCAAAGACATAGGCATTCAATAAGAAACACATAACCAATAGGCCAGGTGGCTGGAAAGAAAACCAATCAACCAACCAAAAAAACAAACAAACAAACAAAAACCCCCTTGTTTTCATAGCAAGTGAAGAGCTGAAATTTCCCCAGTTATGAACATGTGAATCGTCACTCCTTTAAAAATATGCTGTTTGCATTTCAGATCTAAACTTTCATACTTTCTGTGGTCTCAGGTAGATGTTAGGAGCAGTTAATACTCAGTTCATATTTTTACACTCATTAAAAGAATTTTAACATAAATTTTAAGTTGGAAAGCCACGAGAAAGCCAAAAAATTATTATGTTTTACTTTCAGCAGGACATCACCACAGAAACCTCTCAGAAATTTCTGTTTGAACTGTGGTATATGTTTCAGAGGGACACTCAATCCTAAAATAAAGGGCTCACATGGTGGAGAATCAATCACATTCCTAAGTAAGTTATGTCTATGTTTAACTACCATCAGTGTTAAAAATCAGTTCCGTGATTCAAATCTAAATTTGTCTTGCCTCAGCTTCCAACTGCTGAATCTCATTATGGTTTTTTACTGATAGATTAAAGAACTGGCTATGAGAAATCTGTTCCTCAGGTAGGTACTCACAGACCAAGATCAAACCATCCCTTAGGCTTCTTTTCAGCAAAATAAGTAGATGAATCTTCTTAAATTTCTCAGTATGAAATATGTTTTCCAAACCCAAAATCTTTCATCGAACCACCTTGAATGCTTCTCACTATTCATAACACTTTTAAATTGCAGCACAAAAAAGCTCTCCTCTGTGAAATTATGTTGTGCTGACTATAACTATTTTAAATATAATTATTATTAGGGCCTTTACAGCTTTTTATGTGTGTATCTTGTTTAGAGACATCTGAAGTTCAACAGAACCAGACAGATCATTTGTAATGTTGTTAGATGCTAGTTTGAAGCTAACCACAGAATATTAATCTCAGCAAGAGGCCAGTTGTTTTATGCTATTTCTATATTTCCTGGTGGATAGATAAGCAAATATGTTTGGGAGACAAATGTATCTGGGGGAGGTGAATAACTGTGCTGCTAGATGTTCTTTTTGGTGCTGAACTTCTGGCAATCCACATTTAGGCACAGACAATAGGACACGTAAGAGAAGCCAGAGTAAGAGATCACCTGTTTTGCATACAAAATCTGAGGGCAAGCTGCTCAAACTGCATGTAAAGAAAAGATAATATTTATGTTTGATCCATGTAACCATCTCCTCTCATTGCTGCTGCTCCTGCTGAGGAAGGTGCCAGCTGCTTTGCTGAGACAGAAGGAGTTTTACCCCCTCCCTTCACCCACCTAGTATTTTACTCACAGCTCATCATTTTAATTAGGGTATCTTACCATCACACAGTTTTGCCTACATGTCTGGGAAGCTTTGAACCAGAGCTAATAAAATAAAATAATTTCTGACAATGATGATAAGCACCTTTACTTTTTTGTCCATTTTTTACTTTGTAAAAATAGTTTGCAAAGAAAAATAGAAACATTTCTCGATTTTGAAATTAAAATAAAACACAGGTTTTGGCATATTTTTTCTTTGTCTTCTTTACCTGTTCTCACAGAAATTGTGTTCTCTCTTTACAGCAACTAAATGAAAATATAGGTCATACTAAGTAGGCCCTTATCTAAATGGAAAGGACAATGTCTCTGTGATACAAAAAAAGACAAAAACATGTTTGGCAAAAAAGTACCACCTCCCTAAGCAAAAATGCATGTGTTGAGATGTCAAGACCACACACGGCTTAACTAGCGCTATGGTATTGATCTTCCCAAATATCTGTGGCCTGTGCCAGCTATTCCTATCACTGCTAAACTTGGCTTTACCCTCCTGAATTCACTCCTTCCCACCTTTATTTGCACTTGTCAGTGAGAGAAACGGTACTAGACAGAAGGAAATTGTTTGTGTCATCTATATCAGTGTTGAGCTCAGGCTCATTTCTAGTCTCAGGTACTTAATGGGCACTTGAACTTGAGGTGTCATGGTTCTCTCGGTGAGAGTCCTGTAGTGATACCCTCGGTTCAATTCTCTCTGTTCTTCTGTTTGTTTGTGAATGAATCTGCAACAGCATCAAAATGTCAATTGCTGAAGCCATGCAATACCAGGAAAGGTTTTTCATTTCTGTCACTGGACACAGCAACAAATACACTTCGGTATAGTCAGCATTTTTAGTGACCCAAATCCAGCTCCACTACCCAGATCACTGCATTAATTTCAGAAAAGCTAGACAACACCTTGAAGGGAAGACAAAGGGAACATATTAAGTTCTAAATGTTCAGCACGGTACATGGTAATTAACGGAGCCATGGAGTTCCCATTACTGTTAATAGGAATAAGGTGGCTAGATGCCTGTGTTAAAAATGTAGTTTTAAATAAATATGTGCATGTGTGCCAAGCACAAAGAACCAAGGTAGCAGAAAATCTCAGTAAAGAAGATACAAATACTGCAGACACTGAAGGCTTCTAGAAAGGTTGCAGGAGTTATGAAACTGGGGCACAAATGTACTATGAGATCATTTATTGAAAGTAGTTTTCTTACAAATTGGATAGGTTTTTATAGAACAAAGTGTGCACTGGCTGAGAACAGAAGTCTTCAAGGGCAGGGGAACAGCTGTGCTTCTGTAGAAGACATGAGGAGAATGGGGGCAGGCTGTAACAGGACCACACAGGAGTACACAGCCTTGACTTGCTGCCTAGGAAACTCCACAAAGACACTTAGCAGTGGCACAGAAAATGGCATGGCTGTAGCTGCTGAGTTTATAACTGATTTTCTGGCCTGGCTTACTGGCCTAAACTCCTTCAGAAGACAGGGATAATACAAGAGCTACTTACTCCCTGTAGAAGCACGTAGGAAATACATATTGCAACATATACATTACTCATTAAAGTTTCAGAATATAGAAGAGACATTCAAAGCAAACACCTGAAATCAAAAGAATTTTTAGAATTCGAACTATATTTTGTTAGACATATTCCTTATGCATAAATATAAAAATGATAAAGACATTTATTTTTTTAATTAGAGGTCAGCTCTGCTGAAACCAGGGATATCAAATCTACAGTCTGGAATTATATTAATGTTGTTGATTATTTATTTTGTACAATTGCTAATAAAACTATGTTGTATTGATTTTACTATAATAATTAAGCCCAAATTAAGGTATTTACATTACTAGGTGACATCAAATGAAACAAGGTTCAGGGTCTGAAGAATAAGGACTACTCAGTTGTCATGACAAAGCCAGAAATCAGTACCCAAGTCTGGGCATTTATTGACTCAGATGCACAAAGGGAAAAGAATCAAAACAAAATAAAGAGTCTTCTGAAACTAAAATAGAGTTCCTGCACGAAGGAAAAAGAATAATCAAACTGTATCAAAACACTTTCTTCAGAGACAGGATTTTGGATACGCTCTCTGATTCTGTCTAGTAATCTTTCTTCATGAGGATGAAAGAGTTAGTTCTGTTGTTCAGGTATGAGCTGTGAATGATAGTTTCTTTTCCTGTCTTTGAAAAAACAGGCAGACATGGTTACAAAAGGGAAAAAAGATACACGAAGGTGAAGGAAACACGGCTTTTATTGATGTTCTCAGGCTTCATGGCAGCTGTCAAGTTACAAACAGACCATTCTGTGCTGCCAAAGACAATTGGGATGCTCTTACCCCGAATTTTGTCTTGCTGTTATCATCTGAGTAAGCTGACCAGGGTACTGTCCTTGCTCAGCCAGATTCCTCCAGACCCCTTTTTTTTTTTGCCTTTGGGATGCCATGAAAGGATAGAAGGGATATTGGCCCACTTAGAGACATCTCAGCATAAGCATGATACAAACCCTGTTCCAATGCTGTGCCATATTCAGCACCCACTCTACACCTCCTCTGAAATCACCGCTGTGTGCATGGGCTTGTGCTCAGCCAGAGCTCCAGTGATGAGGCCAAGCCTTGCATGAACACTGATGCTGCTTTTATACCAGTAGATTAAACAGGTTGCTGACAATTGGCAAGACACAGTTCAAGTACGTATTTGTTTTTCCCCTCGAAATGAGGTGAGCACCCCTGTAGTGCTTTTTAGGGACAGTCCCAGGCCTGTGTTAACCCTTCAGCTATGTCCAGAAATTGCCTGTGAGAGCACTAGTGGACCCTGGCCAGAGAAAGTCCTGCCACACCACTGCTGCTGATGTGCCAGCAACACCCTGGCTGTACCTGGCCTGGTTCAGCTTAGTAGCACAGGCAAAGACAAAGAGACTGATTGAGGGATCTGATCTGGAGATTTACAGGTTGGCTGCCACATGCTGGCTGCAAACCAGAGGCTGCAAGGCAGCTACTCCTCAAGACCCTGCTGCAAGCCCTTGAGTTCCTTTGGTCACTACTGCCAGAGGTTTTGAACAAAGAATGATTTTGTTACAACTGAACTCAACACTGCACTAAGCTGGCTGTATAGTGAAGCAGTACCTCTGAAGTCAGGTATCTAAACATCAAGATCAATAAAGGACTTCAGTGTGGTGAAACTGAGCCATGCTTTTTGGTGAAGCTGCTTGGTCCATTCTTTCTAAGACGTCAGGATTGTGCTCCCCAGGAGCACACACTCAGCATCAGAGTACTTCTTTCTTTACACTCTCTTCTGGCTCCAGTAACTCTTCATTAATTTCACCCCTGTGAAAGACCAAGACACTCTTAAGAGTGTAGGATATGCAGTTTTAAACTCAAAATCAGATGTCACACTTGCTAGGCAGGTGCTGTGGAAAGATCCACAGCTCTTCCTCTGTCTGGGTCTCTGAAGAGAGGAAAGGAGCTAGTGAACCACCCACGAAGGGATGAATTAATACAACAGAGTAGAAGGATGCTTTTGTGTTACATAAGTGCTAAATTCTGGGATATGGGTAATTTTTTGAGAAAAGTGGGATTTAAGACACCATTCTCCTCTCTGAATATTCACTTCTGACTAGCTTTGGCTTCATCCCAGTCACTGTGTCCATTTTCTCCGTTCGTTGCACAGGGCCATGGGTGCTTTTGGGCTCTGTGTATTCCACTCCTAAAACTGCAAGACTTGCTTATCCTGCAAGGCCCGTGCTTCTTTGTGCATTTGGGTCTGACTCGCTTCCAGTTACGTCTCAACTGAACAGCAAAAGCCATTTAACAGACCAGTGAGCTTGGTCCTTTCAAGTCAGTCGGAAATGAGTTGCCCTCAGAAACCATTCTTCCCTTTTGTCCTCTCATCAGGATTTTGCAGTTATCCTTTTTCAGTCCTAACTGTGGCTATTTAGAACTTGAGTCTTTTGTACTGATATGTCACTGCCACAGAAGTGGGCAGATTTGATTATCTTTCTGATCCTTGTGAGTAATCTCATTTCAAACTTTGACCTCCCACAGGCACCTGCTCCTTTTGACATCAAAGCCAGCTCTTTATCATGGAAGTAGCTTAGCCTTATGGCAAAATTATCGATTGCAGATGACTTATATGCTTTCCCTGCTGTGCTTTATCAAAAGCTGATCCACTCTTTTGTTGCTTCTTTTGAAAATTAGGTTGAATTTGTTACTGTCTCAAGTAGCTGGCTCTATGCTGGCTTATAACTTCTCAGGAATTATCTCCATCTCTCTTCTTTTCACATGCCCGGCTTCCCTTCCTACACTCAGCACCACGATTGCTCAGTGCCTCAAAGGCAGGCTGATGCATTGCCCAGGATCCCCCTTTTTTCATCCAAACTTTGCAGTAGGATGAAATTTCTGCCCACCGTAAATCCCTGTCTATACCCAGCAAACCTGCTCTCTGGAAAACAGTCCTCCTGTTGGAGAACAGGCAAGACCTCCCTCTAAACCTGAGCAAGCCGCTGGCTTTACTCCTATTCTCATTCTCTATCATTTCTGTTGGATGCACTGCAGGGCAGAATGCATCTCACCACCTGTATGAGCTGTCACTTGTGACACAGAGATCCATTGCTGTATCCAGTGGCTAGTGTGATTATGCTTGCATTGCCATATACACAAATGTCTCCTAGAAGGCTCACCAATATCTTAAATGATAATTTATCACAGTTGACAAGTTCCTATTTTTTTAGACAATAGGTCTAATTCATCTAGCTGTGATTAGTTCCCTCTCCTAGTAGAATTTTCTTCTATTTTGGCCAGAATCCAATCATTCGTTTCTGGGGCTAATGATGCATTGAATGAATGTATCTGTTTACCAATGCCAACCTCTTCTATCAAACAAAATTACTTTTGCTACCTTCATGTACTCAACAATTTTCTTAGACTTTTCCTAAAAGGGTAATGACAAGTTTGATACTGTAAGCCAAAAATTAAATAACTACCTTATGTTCTAGCTTCAAGATCTTATTTTAAGTAGTCTGTTCTTCTGGTTTTAAGAAATTGCTCCTGACAGCCTTTCCCCTTCAGTGCTTTATTCCATTCAATTTCACTTACAACATTCTGCCTGCTTCCAAAGTATTAGGGAGTAAGTGACCATTGAACATAGACTCTTCAAATCAAGGTTGAGCTGCAGAGCAAAACTGCAGCAGAGGAAAGAAGCCTGGCAACATTTTCTGCCCCTTTATATAAAAGGGCTCAAAGTGGTGCTTCTCCAGAATTAACTCAAGACCACATAACAATTAGAATATTTCTTCAGTTGTAGGACTGGCATGACTTTATAGAGATGGCTGATGACATTGCACAGGATGAAATGTGAGCTATGGGAACACGAAGCTTCAGTCTGTACATCTGGCAAATCAGAACTCCATAGGAAGAACTGCCTGTCTAGCAAGTGTCACCTGCTGAGAGTGATACTACAAACCCTGGCCCCAGACTCCCCTAGGTCTGGCTATGACTGCTTAATTTAGTGCCTTCATTATCATCTGCATTTATTGTCAGAATGTGGAGTTATAGCTGTTACCGTTTGACTTTTTTTTTCTTCTTTTCATAAAAATGCTGATGATATGATTTTACAACAATTGAGAATGCTGAAGTTTTAGGACTAAAGAAGAATAGAGTGTAGCTGAACAATAGCTTTCAAAGGGTTTTTTGAAATAAGTCACAATTCTTACGCTCAAATGCGTATAAACAAAATAAAATAGCATGCTACCAATAAATGGAAACATTCTTACTTTCTCAAATCCCATAAAACACATGTAGAGATGCCTACATAAAACTACTAAGTATGTCATTATTTGAAGAAATGGGAGACATGTTCAAGGACTTGTTAGCTAAGAGGGATATCTATGAAAAATGAAGATATAAAAAAGTGTTAACATTTACACACATTTATTTATAGAAATAAGAAGAAAAGTAGAAACACACATATGTGCACATTACTGTGAATCTTCCCTCACTGCTCTTAATGTGCTACTTGTCTTCGCTGAACAAAAGTTCTGTCAGAATAGAGACCCTATCTACATACAAAAACAGCACTCTGAACAGTGTGTCCATTATTTGGTGGTCTTTATGTCTCTAATACATGACAAAACTGGACACCATTGATAGGAAATACTGCTTCCAAAACTTGGAAAATTAAAAAATTTCTGATTTCAAGATAGATATTGAGAATAGATTTTGAATCTATCTTACATATGAAATAATTTGTGATACTATTCCAAACTTAGTTTTTTTCGGTTCACATTCTGTGGTGTTTCTTATCTTTTAAATTATTACTAGCATAAATAACCCAGGCAGAAGACACAACCATCCCACTAGGACCAGTTTTCGAGGGTTATACTATAATCACGTTCTGACATTTAACATGACACACATAATTTGAGACCATTACAATTCTGGGTCAAATCCAAAACCGATTTATAAGAGGTAAAAGTTAGGCTCTTTATACATAATTGCACCCTCAGGAACAAAACAAAGCATAATAAGATGATAAGGTGTAAATTAGACTAAAATATATGTTCACTTTTCGGGTTCTTTACAGCTTCAAAGCAAAGTCCATTGAAAATAAAGGAAATTTTACTGAATTTGGTGGCATTTGGATTCAAAATTATCTTTAAATACTCTCTACATTATTTGAATGGAATTATTTGATCTAGGAAACAAAGGATCCTAATTTTTTTTTTAATTATCCTACTACATGCACACAGTTAAATCTGAAAAATGATGATGTGACAAGTTTTTTCTCTTCCTCTCTCCAGGTAAGAAGTTAAGTGTGACAGTTATTAAAGGACTTCAGTCAGGCACTTGACGGATTTTGGTGTGGGCACATCCATTTGTATGTTTTCCATTTCCCTTTGGATTTTTTTTCCTCTGGCTGACTATACTGAAAATTATCAGCTCACACTTCAGTTTCCTTCATGACATAAAAATCCAGGCACAATCTGACAAAGTCTAAAAATCCTCCCTTTGGTGGTATCTCTTAAGAGGTCGATACTCTGAGCATTATCATGCGTCAGTAGCAATCACCACCAGCACTGCTGTTCCCACTGTGCAGGCATGGAAAGGCGATGCCATCACAGCCAGCACAGTGGCCTGATCAATACATGCTGACAGCACACCTGTGGTCACACGCCCATACTTTGTTGTTGGTCATGCTGGCTCACAAAACCCAGAAGACACTGCCAATTTTAGCCGAAATCTTCATATTTCTAGCAAATTTTAAAGCTGTCCATAAAGTGCTGGTCTGCCTTGTCCAGAACCACCATTTGGAGATGAGAAAATTGAAGTGTCCGGGCTGCAGAACACCTTCCAGATTCACAAATTACCTCAAAGTGATTGGCTGCCAAGGGCAGATGGCCAAGCAGAGGGTAGCTCCTATACAACGTGTGCTCTCATAGTAGGCATGAAGCAGATCCAGGTGTTTTCTGGAGGCCCAAAGAGTTGGCAGAGAGCTCCCCTGTGATGGCTTATTCCCACCACTACAGCCACCATCTCTTGGTTGGGGAACTGCTGAGTAGTCTGTGGTAAGACTGGAAGAGAAGCAGTAGGTAAGAAAGAGGTCCTTGTGCCTGTCTGAGTGTAAAACATGGTAGGAGCCAAGAGCTGAATAACATTTACAGATGGCACTCTCAAGATGAAGTATCTCTCAGTTCCCAATCTTGCACAGTGCCATTTGACATCTGCTTTCAGCAAGACTTCGGTCCCCTCAGCATGAGATTTCTGATCCCTGCCTTTGGGCATTTCTTCATGGTGCAGTAGATCACAATGCATGCTGCTGAGGCACTGAAGTTAAGAGTGCTCAGAAAGCTGAAAAAGCAGGACAGTCCAAGCCACAGAGTTATCAGAGACTTGGCTGACCTATGCCTTTGAGCCAGTACCTCTGCTCTGTGCAGTGTGATCAATACTAACTCTACTGAATAAATGTAGCTGTGTCCTACACAATTTGTAAACAGGGATGCAAAAAAAGTGATATAACACAATTTCATATTTTATGTAGTTCCAGTCAGATAGGAACTAATTTCCACTATTCTTGTAAGTGGAGAAAAAAAACTTCAATATAATGTTACAGAAGAATTAGAGCATATGAGTAATGGGCACATTATTTGTTATCTGTGTTTGTTGTAGAGATATACCTACAAAATCTAATTGCCATGAGAGTTGGGTCTAAGACTTTTAACCTCTTCCTTCTGCCTTGATTTTCCTCATGAGAGAATTCCCCCTTTTGGAGATGGAACAATGATTATCCTTAGGAAATGCACATTTTTTTGAATATAAGTTCAAAAAACTGTGGTTTAAACATTCTCAGAGCCCTTTAAGTCAAATAACTGATTCATTCTGGCATTTTCAACATATATTTGAAAACTCTAATGAATGCTTGAATAAAGTAAAAGTCTTATATTAACATTTATTTTATCTAAATGCCTTGGGAGTGGAAATTAGTGACTTCCATTTTATCACTCAACCTTTTCCTTAATTCAATTCACATATTTGTCAACAGCATTGAGCCTGCTTATATTGGCATGAGATGCTGGCTTTTTACAAAATTATTCTGTGATAAAATAGAGTTGCCAAGGTTTTTGCACCTATGTCAAATTAATTATGGCCCTTCCTCTCTTTGCACTGAAAACACACAGTTATCCCAACCTAGCCATTTTGCCTGAAGGGCAGTGCAGTCCTCTGGGATGCAATGTTTCCCACAGGTGCTTTCCTCCCTTTCTTTCCAAGACACATCATCACAGATGCCTCCTCTTCTGTGGAATTTACACTGCTACTGGAAAGTGACCCAGAAGATTCACTTGAAAAACTAGATGTAAATTTATGCTTTTATAACACCTAATGTACTTTGGCAGTTTTTTTTTTTAAAGAGTGCATGTGTGTGTGCACATACATGTATGTTTCTTTTGTCTTTGGGTGTTTACTGTGCAATAAAGCAAGTGATGCTAATCTAGTTCACTAGATCCTGTGCCTGATTCTCAAATGTCTGCAAATGGAGCCAAATCAAATGTTTTATGGATACCAAATGCCCACTAAGTTGACTAAGAAGGATTTAGGAGTGCTCTTTACAGGAGTTATCAATGAGCCTTCCTTAGTTGGCCTCTTTAGCAATCCAATATTGTGCCCTCGATAGGACTCTTCTGTCTGTATTTTATTGGCAGAAATAAAACTCCCTAATTCTCCAGTGATTCCAGGATCACAGGAATCCCAGATCCTCAATTCCCTCTACTTTGACTAAATCTTTTATAAGGAATTTTAATTTTTAACAAGCAATCAGCAAACAGACCAGATAATCCTTTTAAATATTGTCTTGGAAAGTGTACATGGATTCCTAAGATGTACACCTACAGGCACGTCTGCTGCAGCATTCCAAATCTGTGGCATATTTTTTTCCAATTTTACCATTTTATTCTTAGTCTGCAGGGATTAGTAAAAGAATTGAAGAGAAAAATTAGTCTGGTATATGTGGCAATGTGCATCTACATTTCTATAATAAAATCTGAGTCTTTAAGAAATAGGCTATTAAGTTTCATCTTCCAGCCATATTTTTGCTCATCATTTATTATTATAGGCTGAATTTCCTTAAGGAGCCTAAAAGAGTTTGCTGTCAAAATGTCAATTAAATTAAGCAAAATGTTTGCACTTAATGTTAGCGATTTCTCTTAAAAATTTTGTTCTTCATACATAATAAATAAGACATTATTAACTATTGCTGCCTAACATCATTGTTTGATTTCCCAGAGGAGCATGATGACAGAACTGACTCTCATCTTAGGGTGACTTTCAAAAGAGGAGGCAAGGTTAGTGACCTTACCTGAATGTGTGACTTTAGACCCTTAAGAGGCAAGGTAGATAAAAGTTTGTTAAATGAAAAATGGATGGCCTTTTTTCTCACAGACTGGAATGTATTCCTCTTGATGAGAAAGGAAATTGTGATGGGAATCTGGGACATCCTGAAATCTTAATGCAGGAATAGGGCTCCTGAGTAGCAACTCATAGCAAGCCAGAACTGAGCAGCAGCTCACTGCTCATTAAAGTATTAGTGGAGTATTGAATTCTAGGAATAGAAATTACTTATTTTTTGGACATAATTTATTTATTTTCAGGCAGCCACTGACCCTGAATTTTCACTTGTATGAATTTTGGATTTGCTCACTGCAAAGAGAGTACTGGAGAATACTGGATTCTTCTGTTTCCTTAATTTGTGGATTTGGGTTCAGTGATTTCAGTTGTGTGTTTCTTTGCTTATTTGCTTTAATTTGCTTCAAAACATGATTCCCTTTGGGGTCCCTTGACTCCTTTCATCTGAACAAGCTGTAGCCCTGGTCTCTCGCTGCAAACTAGGTACAGATAAAGTGTCACTGTCCAAAGCCAGCACATCTACAGATACCACATTTGCCTATTCTAGAATGAAACTGCAAAAGGTAAAATTAAGATTCGATTTGCATTTCTGAAAATTATTCCTCAAAGAGGAATGTAATTTTGGATTCAGAGGTTTGGGATGCTGTTTTCCTTTCTGCTCTGCACTGGCTCAGCTGCCTGGAAATGGAAATGGGAAACTAGGCAGTGGTTCTGCTTTATGTTGTTGTTTTGGGGGTTTTTTGTAATGGACTCTACTGTGCTGACAGTATTTTCTCACCTTTTCAAGTAAGCCATTCCTACAAGTATGTATGCGGATTTTCATAAATTTTCTCTACATAGAGTGAAAAGGCTCATTAGTTAACCAAGTCCTGCCTCTTTTTTTGAGGAAATAAAAGAATAAAAAAGACTTCCAATAAGCAAGCACTTTTGGACAGGAAACAAGTGAAAAGGAATATTTAAATTTCAGATTAACTCCAAAAATAAAAGCAATATAAACCAAGGTGCTTTCTGATTTAGCTTAGAAAATACAAATTGGAGATCTCTTGAGTAAATAAATGAAAAATAGAATCCTGCATCTGCAGTCTATCCATCTGTTGCCCTGTCTCCAGCTGCAGCCACCTCTGATGTTTCTGAATGACATGGAAAAAAAATAAAAGCAAGTGAAGACATGAGCCCTGAGAATACATCTGCCCAGTGTATAAAGGAAATCTTTTCTCTCCACTGATCCCCTGAAGTCTTGATAAATTTTGGTTGCAGTAGTTGTCTTAACATAGAGTTCCAGGTGTTATGGGCACTCTTGGGGTTTTGCATAATTTATTGTCGTTTCTCTGGTCCACAAAAAGAGGACATGAATAAAGGATTTATACATTTATAAGCATTAAAGTCAGAAAGTACCAAAACAACTATTCTACCTAAGTCCCTGGACCTACTGGACACAGAATTTGGGCCAGAGGTAAATTATATCTCATAGAAGGATTTAATGTATATCTTTAAAGATCTAAATCCATGCTGACTTGCCCCTGTCCTGTCCCTCCTCCAGCCCTTTTAGGAGACTGTTACTTAAATTTAATTATCATCTCTGCTAGAAAGCTACAACTTACTTCAAGGCCTAATTTGTCTAAGTCTTTGCAATAGATCTTGTCGGGTCTTTGTCAACAAGTTCAAAAACACCCTGGTATTGGATCTCTTTTCCATGTGTAAGCACCTAGAGATGATCAATCCACCTCTCTGTCTCCTCTCAGATAAACTGAAGGGATTGAACTCTTTAAGCCTCACATAGTACAACTTGTTTTCCAGCTGCCAGATCAAACCTCCCAAACCTTTCATCTCTGGCACTGTTATTAGGCTGCACCACTACCTTGGAATGTGAGAGGGCTCTTCAAAGGATTTTAGACTGACCATCTGATATTCACACTGAAGCACTGTCTGAGGGGATTTTGATATTTCTTTTGATTCAGATCTTGACTTTAAGAACCTGATGGCTATGGCTGGTTTAGGGCTCAGTAATGGCTTTGCCACAAGTGAGCAGGAGAGCAGCTCGCTGCTATGGCAGGCAGATGTGCCTCCAGGTTTCTCTTTGCTATGCAGAACATATTCCTGATACCATTTTTTCTTACTCCCTCTGCCCCAGAAGATGAAGCTGTGGACACATGAGTATAAGGAACAGCAAAACTCTGTTTACACCTCATAAAATCCATTGTATGGATGAAGTAGGGAATGCAGCAGCCCCCAAGTCTCTTTTCTATAGGCTACAAGCTTTAATAAAATAAAATAAAATTTAAAAAAAAAAAAAAAAAGTACTACAAAGGACGAGAACGCAAATGCAGAAATGTGCATACACACATCATTTGACATTGGTAATACAGACAAGTGTGATCAATATCAACAATTTTAAAAACACTTTCAATACTCATTGGGGGTCTAATGTGTTTTTAGTGACATTTCAAATCATTCCCTTCTGGAGGATGTTCCCCAGAGTCCAAAAATATGGAATGTCATTCCATGTCTTTCCACTGATTTATGTGAGTTCTAATCAGTTCCTCATTCTATGAGGGTTTAAACTTCTAAAGATATAGTCAAATTCACTACTTACTTTGTGCTATCCTCTGACACCATTTCTAAATGAGATGGGATGCTTATTAAACTGATTTTACAGGATGTTCTAGTGAACTATAAGCTAATTTACAAGTAAATAATGCTATAATTTAAGAAATAGTTGACCATATATTCCCTCAATGTTTTATACACTTTTCAAAGAATGAGTAGGCTTGAGGCAGAATAGAAATGATTGAGAGCAATGAAATGCATTATTTGCAAGTTCCTGTACATTTATAGGTTTGCTAATTAATAAAATTACGACGATAAAAAATAATTAATATAAACGAAAAATAAAATCTCGGGTCTCATCTCTGGTTTTCTTACATCCGTGTTGTAGATCTCAAACACTGACAAATGGATCAGTGTTTCTTAAATGGGGGCTATGATTACAGATATTTGATGCAAGGAAACAAAATAGAACATCTTTACACAGACCAGGTCCCTTGCTTGACAGGATTTTAATATATTTCCCACACACACAGACTCACAGTAGCAGCTTGGTGCCATGTTTATTTCCTCACCTCACAGATGGAGTATGTTTTTCTCACCTTTCACATGATGCAGCACATCCCAAGAGAGATTTAAACCTCTTTTTCCTGGCTCCCATGTTCATTTATCAACAGCTGACTCCATTGTTTTCTAAAGTCACCCCGAGAAGGTAGTCTGAATATCAATTTGTAAAAAACACCAAGAATTTATTTCTGTCAAGGTGTCACAGTGCAGAATTAGTATGTGTTTTTTCCAGACACATCTGAAGCTTAAGTAACCTACCCAACCATCCTCAGCCACAAGGAAAGAACCGTGTATCACCAGCTCTGCTTCCTGTGTTTGATATCTCTCCCCTCAGCTCTCTCAATGTAATCTTTCGAGGTGCTTATTCTACTTTTTGAAGCACACTGCTGAATCTGCAGTATCCAAACAGTATAATTAGCACGTGAAAACAGTACTGACAAGGTAAATACTTTTTCTGAACAAACTTGTGTTGCTGACACCAAAGCCTGTTTTGGCACAAGGGAACATGTAAACAGAGAAAAGGATATCAGTTCCCCCTTTTTGTCCAGCAGGACCTCACAACTTGCAAAGTTATGTCCATTGCTGTCTCATGAGTATAGGTACCCAGGTCTGAGAAGTATGAGGCTGGACTGCAGGAGTGCAGGGCAGAGCTAAGGGTTTGTCCCAGGACTAGGTGCAAGACAAAATATGCCCCCAAATCAAGCCAAGAACAGAATTCACAAAGCTAGGAATGCATAGGATTATGCAATATCTGGCCATGAGTCTTCTTGGGGCTCTTGTCACTGGCCATGGCTTGGAGGAGTACTTGTGCCGCTTCCAAAAATCAGCTGGAGATCTGACCTCCCGCTCTCCTTTTAATGAACAAAGGCAAATTTGAGTCCCAAAATCACAGATGATCTCTGCAAGCACTAGTGTAGGAGTTCTGATTCATCGGCTTCCAAAGACTCCCACATACAGTCCTATCTAGTGCTCCAAGTGCTTTATCTTAACTCATGTTCCATCAAGTCCTAATACTATAAATGCAACAAAATAAACCTTGGATATGTTTGGTCTCTATAAAGATTGCAGTTACCTGGCAAACATAATAATAAAGTTAGCTTATTACAGCAGGAGCAACAGCCGCATAACAATTTGCATTCCAGATCCATGTCCTCATTTCTTATAACCTTCAGGTGTTCAAAAGAGGTGCCTCATACTGAGCTATTAATTCTTTATTTAGGCACCTTGACTTTAAATGCATTGAGTACCTCTCGGCTTTGATGAATGTCAAATAACATTCAGATTTAGACGATTGCATGAATTTCTAATTTTTTTTCAGGTCTCTGGGTCTGTCCTTGAAGGAAAGGCAAGCTTTTATATATGTTTGTGCTTATGTCTGCATTGTGCTCAATAATAACACTTATATTACCCTTATAATAATATCAATAATAACAACATTAAAAGGAGTAGGGGGTATGGTATTTTAAAAGAAAAACAAACAAACAAACAGAAGGAGAATAGCCCAACCAGCTATTCAAAAGTTACCAGTGTTTAGGTTTCTTAAGAAACACAAAATTTCCTATTGAAAGAAAGCCAGGTTTATTAACAAAGTTGCAATACAAACATGCAGACAGACAGGTGTGCAGTTATGTACTTTATCTTTTACATTGCAAGCTTTGTCAATCACATTAATGTTTACATATTGAGCAGCTATTTTGCACTTAACGTTTTCAGACTCTGACTGGAAAATGCACACCACAATTTTTCTGTTGCATAAGGCTTTTATTCCTTTGTTGCACACAAGAAAGAGCCTTCTCAATAAACTAGAGAGTACTGATGTTGTGGCTTTACAATAACCATTGATGCAGTAAGGTTGCACTTTCAGGTACCTGATGCAGAGAGGGAATCATCATGTACATGATTAGTACCTGAACAAAGGGATGTGGACAAAAATTTGAAACCATTTGGGAGCTAACAAAACTCTTATTTAGTTTGTAGGGGAAATTCTCAAGGGCTTCAACACAGGGAAAGAAAATAAATTGCCTGAAGTCACCCAGAGAGCTGTTACTAGGAACAACAGACGAGAAGAAAAAGTTGAGTAGGCAACTGAGACAAATTTGAAGAAAAAGTCTTTTTTTTTTTTTTTTTTATTGGAAATGTCTTTTAATTACCATCTTGTCTGAATCCTGACAAAGAAAGGAATTAAGGTATTCGGGGTAATGGAAGAAAGACAGGAAAGAAGGGTTGAAGGAGGATAAGAGGGAGTGAATGTAAGAAAATACCATGTATCTGAGAGGGACTGAGGTGATGACCAGGTAGGTCTTTTCAGCAACACAGAGTTCAGTGTGGTCCAGATGGAAGATCTATTAAGGCCTTTGTACTGCTAGGCTCTGAGCCTACTTTTTCCTTTATTTTTTTCCAGAAAACATTTGGGTATTGCTAATTTTTCCTTCATTATGGAGAGGTTTTTTTCCCCTACTCCTTAAACCTGCTCTAAAATAAATACCTCCTAGGATAAAACCGTAGACCCCATTTAATTTTAGGTAATACTACTTCAAAAGTTTAAGTCTTTTGCAAATTAGGAGTTAAACCCAAGTATTCAATTAATAGAAGGCTCAAATTCTGATTAAGTGACCTGCAATTCACCCTTCTGCCCTCATATTCATTTTCTAAGGATAATTATTAAATAAACATCCCTTTTCAACTGATTATCTTTTGACCCGAATATGATGTAGGCTTTTGGTAACTTTATACTTAAAATGAACTCAGAAAGAAAACAAAATAAAGAACAGTGATTTTAATAACATATATTATACCAGCAACATTTCATAGAATTAAAAATTGTAATTTTTGGAAAAGGGTTAGCTTGAAATATATTGTTTAAGCAAAAAGGAGGCTTCTGTCTTACAGACATAGTACTCTAGGAACAGAGTGGAACTCTGCTGAACTTAAGTATATGGCCAAGTCCCAGACATTTAGGATTAGCTTAAAGTACTCCAGCAAGTTCAAAAACTCTCACAGAGTATCAAGACCCACTCAGATTATCAATGATAAATTTGATAGAATAGAAAAAATAAACTAAAAAGATGTTGCTCAGATGGAGAACTCATTTCTTGCATCTTGTACTCCTTTTTTATCAAAAACAAACACCAAAGGCTTTCTGAAGAACATAAAATGTGCAATTTCTTTCACAAACATACATCTTTGCTTTGTTTTCTTATTGTTGTTGACAGAACCCTTCATTATGCCTGTAAAGGATCATTTTATGTTTATTTGTACTGTCTATACAGATTTGGAGACTTGTTTTATGAATTGCCAGAGAGTGATGTCTTTTTTTAATAAAAGTTTATTACATTTTGATTGATTTCCCTGATATTCATTTTGTGTGTCTGTGTTATAGAAACACATTTTGTTCTAAAACCCAAATTACTCTAACTAATGTACCAGAGGAGCACCGTAACTGTTAGCAATTGACAATGCAAAATATTTCACAGTTTTATTTGTCAATGCAGATGCCATGGAAAAATCATTGAGGGCTAGTTTGCCAGGATCCTTATTTATTAATTCATGGAGGTTTGCAAGTATAAGTCATGAGTGTGAAGCAGCACAAATGTGAGATAGAGCTCAGCTACCCGATCACATTACCACAAATTAACAAATTACTGTACATCTTCTGAAGGGTGGTGGGTATGTCAAATGTATCCATATGCAAGCATTTACTAGCAACAAATAAATACATATTTAAAATGTTAACCTACCTTAGCATACAGTGAAAGACACACTATAAACCAAATATATTTACATTTTCCATAAGCTAAAAGTGTGTGTAAATACAGTTCCTGTGTCTCTGTGGATGTTTGGTAACTTGCTAAGCACCAGAAATTTGAACACAACTCAGAAATACATGCAATAATGCCATTTTTGGATTTTCTCACTTTGAAACTCACTATATTATTTGCCATTATTTGCAATTGTTCTGGATAAGATTAAAATTGCATGTGTTTCTTCACTTGGTAAGTCAATTTTTTTCTCCCAACAGACTCCCTTCTTTAACTCAAGTAATGTTCTTTAAAAGTGTCAATGTCTTTTTAGTGGGGCAGAACGGGATGAAATTAAATGTTTCAGCGAAACCTGAGGTGTGTGCTATTCCCTCAGTGCTGGTGCTGCTTCTCATATTGCCTATGGGGACAGCTAGATTAGACAAACATATTCTGCAGAGACTTTTAGGGGAGAATCATTAAAACAGTTTTGTTTTGCCTTGTATTGCTTATCACATCTCAATGGAGACTACAACGACTATTTCACAGCTAGATATTCCTGCTCACTGAAGGACATGACTGAGCTGGCAGGCTTCATCTTGAAGAGAAAGAAATTGGCAATACTTCTTCAGCAACCTTTGGTGAACAGTGGTGAGGCAGCGTGACTTCAGCTGCTGAAAGGACAAAACTGCCAGGCCCTGCTAGCAAGAGATAGGAATTAAGCCATGAAACTAATGAACAGCAGAGGCGCGAGAAAGCAAGGTTACCCTGTCCTTCTCCTGTTGAGATTGTCCTGGATTTTAATTCTCTGTCCTGCCTCCTGTGCAGTCAATAGTAGTCATTACACATGGTTAAAACAGATTTCTGTACAAATATGCTGTCCTGAGAAAAGACCCAGTGGGCCACCCTGCTGCCTTCCAGTAGTGAATATGAGAAGTGCTCTGGGCAATCTAGATTTGAAAACAGCTTTTCTTTGGGCAGTGTTCAGACCATGTCATGTCCAGAGGTCTCTTCCAACATAAACCGGTCTACCACTCTGTGAATCTGTTCCAGTCATTCCCCTTCAGCATTTGGCACCAAGAAATGGAAATGGTGTTTTGTTGCCCTGTGCTGGCCATATTACCATAAAAGTACTTCAGCACCAGGAGCATGGGTTGAAAGCTGGGACTCCTTTTGATAAGAGCTGACATGGTTTGGCCTCCCTTAGAGGGAAGAAATCACAAAGAACATGCCTGATAGCAGTGAGATTGCTGTGTTACAGAAACACATCAGATCAGCCAGTTCAGTGTTTTGAAACATAGCTTTGTTTCTTTTTCCTTTAAAGGCACTGGCTTCCGTTGCTCTTACACCTCGTTCCCCCTTCGTAAGGGAGGTAATAGTCAATTATACAGCATTGCTGTGGGTAGTGCATGCCCACGCTATCGTGTGCAGGCACTCCTCTGCTTTCTGAGGCTTCCCAGGCATTCCAGAGCCCTTTTCTTTACCCACCAGCCAGCAGTTGATACAGAATCTGGAAATTATTTTGCTGCCAAAAGTGTACAAGGGAGGTGGGAGACAATCTGTCAGCTTCTGCTAGAGCAAACACAAAGAACCCTTCTCTCATCTAGTAAAACAATAAGATTAGTCTTTTTATCATTAATTTTTTTTTCTCTCCTCCACTGCTTTGTAAACACTGCTTGTATGACTTTGCCTCTTATCGTCTGCAAACTGAATCTGCTTTTGTTGAAGCAGTGTCAATCACAAGGGTTTTCCTGCTCATATACTTAGTGATATGACTGATTGAAAAAGAAGACAGGCTTTCATTTGGGTCTGCAATGTGTGACACAGTCACTGTTGGAAACATAAGGGGGGAAAGAAAACAAAGGGAACAATTTGGTAAAATATAACCCAAAATTCACTTGCTCTGTCAAAGAGATTAAGATTAAACTGACGGAGGTCAAAACTATTAACCGTTAGACTAGAGGGCAAGGTAGTATCTACTTAGATATTGGTTTTCTAATTGGAGAGAAGCTTGTTTCTAATTCTTTATGTAAACACTAGCATTAGCAAAAGCCTGGGTGGTCTCAGCATTGTAACCCAGAGGACATATTTGATCCACATCTCTGAAAAAACTGGCCTCGATGACCAAGCTTGTATTTAAATTGTAAATATGTCTCTTGATTCCTTTCTGCCAACTGTGACAGCATTTGCAAAGGGAAAACTTCACAGTGGTACTTCTGTGGTTGCTTTAAACTTGTTTTCCCAAGTGCCAAATTCTCCTTCACACCATACGTTTAGAATCTTATTTATGTTCAGCTCTTTGGACAAAGCAGGAAGATTACTGCAGCCACCAGGAAGGAGCACAGACATGACTTGATTGTCAATTAACTCCCGTAGCAAGAGTGACTCTTACATAAGTCAGATTATTTATGGAATATCTATTGCATTTTCAGATCACATTATTCTCTGATTTTATGGTGCTATCTATCGCTTCTTGTTCTAAATCCAATGGCAAGTGAAACAAGAGAAAGTAAATTAGATAGCAGCCAGCAGGGTTAGCCATTGGAAGGTGATTTGGTTAAACCTTCTGTTGCACTGATGCAAACAATAGCACAATGATGGTGTTATAGCAGGTTTCAAGCAGATCTGGTGTGGTGAGCTGACCCTGGTTGGAGGTCAGGTGCCCACCAAACCACTCTATCACTCCCCTTGTCAGCAGAACAGGGGGGAAGAAAATAAAATGAAAAATAACCTCATGGATCAATACAAAGGCAGTTTAATAAAGCAAATGTCATGTGCAGAAGCAAAGGAAAACAAAAGATTTATTCTCTATTTCCCATGAGCAGGCAATGACCAGCCACTTCCTGGGAAGGAATACTTCAGTACACGTAGTGTTTGTTTTGGAAGACAAGTGTAATAACAAATGCTCCCTCTCTTCTTTTCACTTAGCTTTTATTGCTGAGGAGGCATCATATGGTATGAAATATCCCTCTGGTCAGTTTGGGTCAGCTGTCCTAGCTGTGTCCCCTCCTAAAATCCTTCCCAATCCCAACCTACTGGTCAGGAAAGAATGTTAGATAAACTAGATGCTGTGTGAGCACTGCTGAGCTGTAGCCAAAACACTGGTGTCTATTGTCAACACTTTTCTAGTTACCAATACAAAGCACAGAACTGTGAGGGCTGCTATGGGTGAAATTAACTCCATTTCACTCAGACCCAGTACACCTAGTTAATCTCTCACTTCATTAGCATATTTTCTGAGGATTAACATGTTTGGGTTTGGTATGTGAGTAGCATAACCAGAAATCTTATGCAGGGGGATGGATGAGTGCAGGAAGAGTGAGCTTGTGGCCTCTTCCCTGTATACTCTGTCATTATTCCCAGTGTGATCCACCAGAGCTTCATTTCTGCAAACACTTCTTTCCACAGGTTGTACTGCTACACAGGGATATGCAAACATTCACAGGAAAAGGATCATGCAAAGTTTGAACTGGAAATTATCCTTAGAAATTTATTTTGGCTGCTCTGCTAAAATTTGAACCATAAGTTTTTTTCTCCCACAAAAGGGCTGTGTTCAGTGATCTGTCCCACAGAAAGACTGTTAAAATGAACCTTCCTGATCCACTGGCCAGTCTCTGTCATCCACTTAGTGTGATCTCTTGCATCACCAGAGGCAGCCCTACATCTAAAACTGCAGTATAATCATCATCATTTTGCAGTGAATAAATACAGTTCCTTGCCCATGCAGCTACAGCCAGGGCTTCCTACAAACCTCTTTGAGCACAGAGGGCAGCCCCTCAGAGTGACACACTTAATAGTGCTCTCACCTTAGCTTTTAAAACCTGTTGCAGTCCTTTGATATGAGGAAGGCAGTGTGTATGAAATTCTCACCCTCCCTTTGGAGCACAGCCTCACCGAGTACAGTGAGGGTCATCAAAGTTTTTCAGGCCCAATTGCCTACAAGTTACATGTGGCTGTCTCACCTCTCAGATGCTCTCTGTTTTATCTTTTCACCTACCACTGGTCCATCACTCTATGCCTACTGACACAACAATATTGCCACCATGAGAAGCATGACTAGTCTGCCCAGTTCTCATTTGGCCAGATGCTTGTGAAAGCAGGAGAGTGTCACATTACTATCTCACTAGTTAATCCAGTTGGCAATGCTAAGCACACTAGTCTCTAATGGAAAATATGGTACAAAAATTTTTCAAGGGGAAGAGTTTTCTTCAAACAGATAAATAGAAGTCTGTTATTTTGGAAGGAGCAGGACAGTTTATATGCAGCTTTTTGAAAGAAACTAAAATAAAATGTGGCAAAGACTGACATGTATTCATGAAACGTTTGGCACTGGAGAGCCTACATTTTTCATCAAAAAAGTAATTTCACAAATCTCCATTCTCCAAGAGATGCATTTGCCTGAGCAGTTAGAGGCCACAGAAAAATATAATTTTATTGTTATTAATTGTAGTGACAGTCCTAAAGGAAAAAGGTTATTTTATGAAAAGCAGAGGGTTTCAAAGAGAAATACATTTTTGACATTGTAAATTGACTAATTCTGTTGAACATTGATCTAATTTGAAAGATGAAATCATAACTGCACAAAAAATATAATAGGGTTTCAAATTAAAAAATACACAAGTGTATTCTAGGTGTTTAACATCAACAAACCGCAGATGAACAGAATCATAAGTGAGGTAGTTGCAAAGTGTTCTAAGAAAGCCCTAGCAGGAAAGAAATGCAAAGAACATGCTCCGAATAAGATCATCTTCCCTAGCTCAGGGCACAAAGCTGGCTGTCGTTTCTAACTTTGTCCTTTAACAGTAACAATACAGCATCAGATCTTAGAGTCACCAAAATTAGCAGTGTCTCCCACTGAAGAACCAGTTTCCTGGTTTCTAGGGTACATGTGATACTGAAGCCTGACTCTCTAATCCACCTTACCATCTGGCTATCTATTGATGAGAGCAACAAGAAAGCATAAAAAGCTGAGACAGGCACTATGTGCTTTTTAAAATATCAGTTGGGGTGGAGCAAACATATTCCACTTGTTACCCATTTCTTTTCCTTGGGAAGGATTCTTTGGGAAGCTAGTTCTCTATTTCTAAATTCCATTTAGTTAAAAAATAAGGTAGAAGAAATATGATAAAACTAGGAAATAGGCTCAAAGACATAAGTAATTCTGAATCTGTAGATCAGTGTGTTACTAAAAGGTACAGGTTTTGTGTGTATGTGTTATTACTGTCTCCTGCAAGTAATTACCAGAAGAAGAGGAAAACTATCTCCTTAAATAACTATCCATAAAACAAGAAGAAAAATAAACCATGCAGTGTCAGCACTTCAATATGAATAGCATGGTTTGGAGTTTTCATGCCACCAAATTAATATATCCTTGGAATAAGCCATAAATTATAAGTTCCTTAAAAAGTGCTGCATCCAACACTTTTGGAATGCATTATTTTATCCTTATAGATGAAAATAAAATATCATAGAAGTAGACTTTAGAAATCAGCAGTAGTTTAGATAAAAGTGATCATGATTTGCTTCTGTTTGTTATATATAACCAGAATTAAGTCCAGACCAGTAATATGTATATTTGATGGATTGGAAGAGCCAATTTTGCAAAGCTGAAAACAATTATGAGCTAAATCATTTGGGAGAAAGAAATTAGACAGGAAATGTGGATAATAACTGGAAAGTGTTTAAAAACATTTTACCAGAAGTTTAAAAAAAAAAGAATGAAAGCCTAAACATTGACTTGCGTAAAAGTGAAAATAGCTATGTAAATCAAAATAGTTACACAAAAAAAGGTATTTATTAGAAGTCTTGAGAATTAGACAGAAGATAAGAACTACAGAAAATTAATAAGGATGGAAGCAAGAAGTAAAGTTTCTCATCAGAGTTAAGGATAACAAGAAGGATTTGTGGTCTTGACTACACACAACTGCAGCCACCTTAATGTATGCAAAACTTAGTACATTCTGTAAATAAATCTGATCTTCCTTTGAAGAAAAACACAGACAAAATCAGTCCTGCCATAAGAAGACAATGCAATGCTGTTCATTCCAGTAAATCAAGAGAATGTTAAATAGCAATTTAAATCAGTAGACCTGCATAATTTACAACCAAGAGGTTTAAAAAACCTGGCTGAAGAAAATTCCAAACCATGGATATTGCTTTTTGCTAAGTCTGAGAACACTGGAGAAGTTCCAAGAAGGACAGAAAAAAAAAAAGAGACACCAATATCTCGCCAATTTTATTTTTATAAGTTATATGTGTAACCCAGGTGATTGAAGCCCTTTCAGCCTGAGCTGAAAGGATGAAATAATGTAAAAGCTGATAGAGGGCTAGAGGTGTGTATGCAATTAACCCTAAGCAAAATGGTTTAGCAGAAACAAGAAGTTCTTGTAAGCCTTCCTGAAAAACTCAGCATATTTACCCACCTTAAGAAGCAAAGAAAGGCAAATGTTGCCAGGCATATAAAAAACAAGATGGGCCAGCAAACCAAAGTCCTTCCAAGTCTGCAAAACCTGTGAACAAAAGTAACAAACAGCACTGACATCAGAAATTTCAGTGTTTGTCAGAGCCCATACAGATGTGAATAACCTTCCACACAGAATAAAGCACCTTTGAAAAGCAGATTCTTCATCTTTTGTAGCCACACTTTGTAAGTCCCCCAAAGCTGACAGTTTTTGTAAACCTGTGTCTCAATTTCAAATGTCCTCATTTCCAAACTGATATTCAAGCAAGGTTTGTCTGGCCCAGAAGCAGGGGAGAAAGTCTTCAGTGCACCTGGTACTGTTTACTGAGGAACATTCAGCACAAAGATGTTTTCAGTATTAGCACAATTCTGAAACAGTGAACTAGCTCCTAGCCACGTAACACAGCTAATAATTGGTACAACTTGCTAACTGGTTAGGGTTAACTGTGTGTAACATCTCCATTGATTTATGACTGTCAGGTTCACAGGTTACTTAGATTGTTCAATTTAGCACTTTTCCCCAGCTTTCAATTGAACATTTTGAACCAGGTGTTCAATGGATTGATCGATATGAAGTACAATAGGTCTCTGCACCGGTCCATAAACAAAGCTGATTTTTATAGCCTTGGTGTGATTTAAACCTTTAACACTTTAAACCATTCTGCAGCACTCTTGCCATGTAAGCATATGCTTCTCTTCACTTTCTTTAATTGACATCAGACTGTGACTTAGCAACACGCAGGGCAATGAAAGCTGCTGTGTGCCTGGAGGGCCTGATCCTGCAAATGTGTGTGCATGACACTGCACACAGGTAACTCCTTTGATCCCAGTGAGGCTATTCACATATGTAATCCTGTTAAGGGGAATTAGTTGCAAGGGAAGGACTGACATTTGAATATTGAGCTTTGTGGTTAGGGAGAGCTTTCCTAGCACTCAGAGGCCATGGGGAAAGACAAATCTCATTTGCTCAATGTGACTTATGCAACTTTCACAATTTCTCCCTATGTCAGGTTCCCTCCTCCCCATAAAAACAGACTCATATGTTCACCTTTGCAACCTGCCCCCCACCTTGTGACTGTATATACCAGATGCAGATTTGTAGGGGCTCATGTTCACCTTTCAGCTGAATTTGATGCCTGGTTCAGGGAGGAAAAGGCAAACATTAGGAGAGGAGTGAAATGCAGATGCAACCCTGAAAGGTCCTCAGTCTGTAGACCCCTTACAGGATGCCACACTCTAGGTCTGCACCATAGCATTTGAGTGAACCCACCAGACAGATCACCCCATTGCATGATTTGGCCCAGTTTTCACTCCTAAATTAGCGAAAACTAGGGTTTCAAAGGTTTGGAGAATGAACACCTCAAATCAGGTTTTGGGAAGGACCTCATTCTCACTGCTGCTTGGAGTGCAGACGGTAGAACAAGGAAGGTTCTTCAGTTCTGAAGCCAGGGGTACTCTCAAGAAGAAGCTGAAAAGGAAAGGGGTTCTTCCACTTTGTTTCCTCAGCACGTCACTGACCTGCCGTTCACACATACACACCCATCACATTGTTCCTGAGTAAGTGATGCTTGTTTGGCTGACCTTCGCTGGGGATTTCTCTAGTACAGAGAGAGTCTGTCTGAGTAAATATCCCTCAGGCATGTGGAAAATGGGTAGGGATAACAGATGAAGCCAACACATGGAAGAATTTACTGTCTTACCCGGCGGTAAGAAGCAGATCCTCCTTAAGAACTTAAACAACTACAAATGTTTTCAACTCAATGCTGGTATAAAATAATAATGAAGATAACCAGTCCTGCTTTCTTTAAAAAAGCAGGAAGAGAAGGGAAGTGAAGGGAAAGGGTATGGGGAAGAGGAAGGGGAAGGGCGAGGGGAAGAGGAAGCGGAAGGGGAAAGGATGGGGAAGGGGATAGGGAAGGGGAAGTGGAAGGGGAAATGGAAGGCAAAAAAAGAATAGCTCTCTGAGCTATCACCACAATCCAGCTTTCATCTCACACACTAAAAAGGCACAGGAAATGTGAAACAGTTGCAAAAGTCTTAAAGAGCAAGTTAAATGACTACGACAGACCAGGATCTTTTAATATCCGTTGAGCTGAGTGTCACAGACTACACATATTTATGCATTTAACACAGCTTTAAATAGTATACATAAATGCATGTCATTGAGCAGTGACAGGAGAATCAGGCAAGTACTTTTACTTATAAAAATATCTTCCTTCTGTGTTGCTATTTCACCTTGAAAAAGTGCCGTATTCAGCATCCCAGACCCTGCACCCTGAGCACCTTCCCTTGACATCAATCCCTGCAGATCAGCCTCTTTGAGCAAAGCAGAAGCGTTTGAGAAGAGGTCAAGTTTGGCCTCAGATGGTGTATTTTGAATCAGTTTTCTTATGTTCTTACACCATCAAAACCTGTGAAAAGGAAATGAATCATGTTTGGATTTCTGCAAGAAGCTGGGATTATGCAAACTATTTCCCGATACATTATAAGGAGAAATGCTTATTTTCATAAATAATGTATTTATCTAAGACTGTAGCCAAGTAAAAGGATCCCATTCCTTAGCAATCAGATACAGAAACTGCAATAATTTAACAAACTGCAAATGAAAGAGTAACTTCTCTTATGAAGCTACCCTCATAAAATAGATCTTGTTACAAGAAGAAATTGCTGTAAAATAGAAAGGGCACTAAGAGCAGAATTGTGCATGTCTGGAATGAGATTTTACCTTAAATGTTATTCAGTAAATGAAAAGAATCATTAGATATATTACAAGTTATTGCCAGAAGAATCCATTCAAGTATTTTTTACTGTCATCTTCTTTTACAAACTTTATTTTTTTATTTTGGTGTACAGACAGTTGCACATGAAAATTATTTATAAACAATTTACACCATTTAAAAATCCCACTCTTGATCAAAATTGGAATAATGATATTGACTAATTTAAAAATTCACAAACTAGGTCTTTTGAAAACTTTTGTACAAAAACTTCAGACTTTCAAATTCTAATGGTTGTTTATTAAGTTCATGAAGTTCATTTTATATTGTTTGGCCATATCCCTAAAAAAAACCCCAACTATTAAATAAATGTTAGGATGACCTGTGTCCAGACAGCAACTGTGAAGTTCTGCAAAAATGGTCTTTTGAAACTCTTCATTATTAGGGCACCTCTGATGGAAAATAACTGCTCTGCAATATCCCAAATATATTAACGTCTGTTATAAATTTCCTCTTTCTGCACTGGAATGAAAGATGCAGGACTGCACTTCAAGGAACTGAATACCATAGCCAGGTAGCTTAATTTGCCAATCCATTTCATCCATAAAACATAGTCTACACACATGGATCACATTATAGGGAATTCAAAGGTGAATGAAAAAGAGCAGTTGAGTGAATAAGGAACATAGGATGCAGCCATATCCTGCAAAGCTTTTTCTAAATAAGGACCAAAAATCTTAAAATTAATCCACCACTGTACCACACAGTCTGAGTCAGATACAAAATTACCCATATTCAAGCATAAAGAAGGCCAGACCTCTTGAAACTGAGTGTAACAGAAAGGCCACATCTCCAGAAAAAAGCAGTGACTTGTTAAACAAAATGAAACATTAGCATTTAGACATAGACAAAACAGCCTGGGATGAAAACCTGCCATAAGTTCATGGCAGCTTCAGACAGAAAACGCACAAGTAGCTGAAGAACCTATTTTAATTACTCACCAGAAAGCTGAAAGAACAAAGCAACTCACTTTATAATGGCATTTTCTGGAAAAAAATATTCCCAATTCAAAGAGGAGCTGAAGAAAAAATTTCAAGACAACTTCAGTTAGAAAAATCACAGTTACTACTTTATATAAACATATTTAAATGGCGTATTCAGAAGGTATTCCTAGGAACACTGCATCTGGCAGTAAACTATTCCAGGTCATCTGTAGAGCACTGGTCAAACACAAGAGTCACAAACTTGCTGAAGCCAGGTCAGCCCTTTATTATGAGAAGGACTTTTTTGAGAACTTTAGAGTAAATTAATTGATTGGGTTTCAGGTAAGAATACCTCAACCCTTATTTCCCACATTGCCTCCTGCAATGGAAATGTTACCTTGTCATGTATACAGTGCAGAGAGCTTGAGGAGAGTAATGAATATCAAGGCAATATTTCTCATAGTGGCCAGTTTTCTAAATGTGGGCAGGCAATCATATACACATGCACTAATCAAGCTTCCCTCTTTCCACAGGAGGCTGCTTAGAGAGATATATGATCGTAGGATTTGTGCTATGTTACTCTGGGAATAGGGAACAGATGGAGAAAATTTAATTCCCAGGGCCTATGGCTGTTTGGGGATTCCCTCATGCCACTTAAGTCTTTGAAGTAAAAAGAAAGTTTCTTAAACCACATAGAGAAGATTTTACTCCCTACTAACTTGTCTATTTATTTTAAAAAACTCTTTCAGCAGGAAAAACATTTCTCTGCAGCAGATATAACAGCTGCCCCAGATCCATGGAGGAATCCCATGGTGCACACTGTGGTTGTCCTGCCAATTTCCTTTTTTAACTAAACCACAAAATGATGGGATGCCAACCACAAGAGAGCATATTATTTTGATGTTCAGCACTTACGTGTGGAGAATATTAACTGACCCCTTTTATTGATTAATTGCACCTTTAATGCCATTAGGGAAAGGGTTAGGTTATAGTTTCCTACTGAGTGGGACTGGAAAGGGGCACAAAGGTCTTATAAATCACCCAGCTCACAGGGGCTTCAGCATCTGTGTAAATGTACAGATGTGGACAAAATAGAAGTTAATTGTGTTGTTAGTCACATGAACAGAAACACATAGAAAAATGTTACTTTGAAGAAAAACTAATTTTAATCATGGTAAAGGCAGTTATTATTGATGGCAGTTGGCCATCTCAGGATGCTCAGTCAGAATTCAGGAAAGCCAACAGAACTTGGCAAGGTAGCACGAGTCACCAACACAAAGATATCAGACAAGTGTGGCTGTCCCCAGGCGATGGGGATATAGGGACATGTCTAGGGACATAGCAGTCCACTCTGAGAAGCCTCCTGCCAGGGAGGGCTGCTTGCTTATTACACTGTGGGCAACTGTAAATGCAAGGATAATTGAGGATGCAGCCAGGAGTGGACTGAAGACAAATCAACATGAACCAAAACCTCATTGTCCTTTTTAAAGCCATAAGGTCTGCTTCCCCTCTCTCCTCCGGCCTCTGCTTTTCAGTCAATCTCCAAGAGAACAAATGAAGATAATATTTAAACTGTGATTTAAGCCATGGCAGAAGAAAAAGTGACCAAAGTAGTGCTGGGGATCTTTTGGCTAACAGAGCTGTTAGCCACTCTTTTGTTGACTTAGCTTAAAAGAGTAAAAAATGTTTGTATTTATTTTACAAAAACATCGAAGGAGCACCCTTCCAATCCTGACTATAGCCTCTAGGTACCTGCAGTGATTACTACAACAGCAGCTCTTTTTTGATCTGGCTGAGCCAATAACTCTGAACTTGCTCCTTGGAATAGGAGTCTAGCTTCTACGGTCTTACCTCTTCCATCTCATCCTGTCAGACAGTAGAAAACAGTTGCATCCCTGAACTTAAAGTCCTTACAAAGACTCATTTATTTGCAAGTTTCAGGTCTCAGTGTGGAGCTGGAAGGGGATGAAGGGGAATTTAATTGTATTATAAATATTCCTGCCAGAGGACGAGTGTGGAAAATTACATAGCATTAAGATATAATCTCTCCTCTATCTTTTGACCACCATCTTCTCTTTTCACCAGCTTCAGTCCCTCAGAAAGTGGCCAGCCAAGTTGAAGCAAGGTGGTTGCAGGCTGCATCAACCCAAGGATGTGAATTGGAGTCACAACCCCTTTCTGGAAAGCTGCCTTGAGGTTCTCCCTTAATTTGCAGCAAAATCTCACCCTACACATGGCCTCCTCACCAAAGTTCCTCATTCAGGGACTTAAACTGTTGGTTTCTACCAAAACCAGTGCATACCCCAGCTTGTGGCATAGCATCCTGCAGCTGCAGGTGGGGGTAGTGCTGACACACATCCTGTGAGGGCCTGCACACTCTCCCTTCACCCACCCTTGTGTCCTTAACCCACAGAGGGACAGCCAAAAGCCTGGCACTGAGGGCATCCAGCACCATCCCATCCTGCACAAAGCAGCAAAGGTCAGGGACATGGAGATGATCCTCTCCTTGGGGAGAATCTAGGCAAACATTTCACGAAAGGAAGCATGCAGCATTTAACCTTACGTTGATCTCTACACAGAGGTAATATTTATCAAATTGTCCCTTCATTGGCAGAGCCTAGCACAGGGGCATCCCCAGGCTAGGGGATGATCTGGGCTCATGAGAGAGGGACTCTGGGCACAGGAGAGGTGGTGAGAGGTGAAAGCTGCCTGGTTCTTTCTCTTACATGCTGCCCCACTGCACAGGAAAATTAACTTGCACCAGAAAAAGGCACATGAAAAAAGAGAGCTGCAAATTACCTTTCCATTTCACAAACGAGGAGGGAGAGGCAAGACAAACTATGCTGCTCTCAGGTCCAATTCCTTTCATGCGTACTTCCTGGGGCCATGCAGTTATGTGCCTACCTAATAGGTCAGACTAGCTCCAGGTAAGCAGTCATTAGTTTTCTTAGGAAATGCTCTAGCAGTAAGATACAAAAAGTGGGTAAATTTATTCAGTTCTTAGGGTTGCAGTATATATAGAGAGAGATGTATAGATAAGGCACATATAAATGCAGGTACAGGGGTACACATACACATAGAACTTTATAAAAATGGATAGATCTGGTACCACTTTCTGTAGGGATGGAATAGAAAGAAAGAAAAAGAGGGGTACATACGAATTTAGTAAGCTCAGGCATAACTGCCATGAGTAAATGTTACTGCATAGGGATGAACTCTTATTTTTACTTTATACATATTAATAGGCTGCCTCTTTGTGAAAGAATGACATAAGACATTGATAAATTTGACAGAAGTGAAAGGAAAAAATGGTTGCACTATTAGGAACATTCCTGAGGTGGTGTTGAACGGTGTCTTTGATACATCAGCCTTCAGTCTCTGAGCACATTCGTATTAACTTGTGTGTACATCCAGAATTCAAATTAGCTGCTTCTTTAGATGCTGACTTTTAGCAGCAGTCCCACCAGACAGGCTGGAATCAAACCTACAGTTTCAGAATGTGGTATAGTATAATTTTCTCAGTACAGTTTGTGCCTGCTGACTCTCTCAGAAGATTAGAGAAAGAGGCAGCATATAGCAGGTCGTTAAAGATCCACACAAGGCTGGAGAGTGAAAAAAAAATCTTCAGTGAACACACTGCTCCAAGTACACTCTCCTATGCCAAGAGATCAGTGTAAGGCTGTGTTTATAATATTGCTGAAAACAGAGAGATGACAAATTGCTTGGAATATATTCACTTAAAGGCAAGTGAGGGCTAACCACTGATGTCTGAAAGCCTCAAAAATGTCTGAACACTGGTGCATTGCCACAACATGGATGCTCTTTATAACCCTTCAGGAAACCACTGAGAAAACAGTGCTACACACCTGCAAGGTATGTGTTTGCCTGGAAACATCATATCAGTACAGTAACTGTCTGAGAATCTTACAGTATAGCCAGCATACACAGGTGCATCACATGGCTTAGAATTCACAATGAGCCTAGCAATAAATAAAAAGCTGAAGCCATGCATCTTTTTCTCATTAGTCCATTGCTTTTAAAAACTAGACATCAGGAGGCTGAAATTTTAAGATGTGAGTTAATACTACTGACACACATTTCTGACCAGCTTCAAACCAAAGGGAAAAAAAAGAAGAAAGGAAAATATTTGGGAAGTGGAAAAGGAGGCAGCCATGAAAAAATGAATGCATAAAGAGAAGAAACAAAGATGAGTGGATGTGTGCTAGATTATATACATTAGTCTAGATTATATATATTAGTCTACCAGAAAATTTTGTTTTGAAATCTGGTTTTATAGAAATTTGGGCTATTCAGAGAGATTTCTGTTATAATGTCTGCTTCCAAAAGACACCAGGAAAAGCAAAATTCTTTTTAAAAAAGTAAAGTATTGAATAACCATTTTCCCCTCCTTTGCCTCACTGGCATGCAAGTACTCTCTTTGGAGACAAAGAGATACAGAAATAAGAAATAAATATCCACCTTTCTGTTCATCACGTAAGAAAACACAATTGGGTGTTTATCCATTTTTTAGCTGGTTTCATGCAACATTTTTAGCTGGTTTCATAGAACATTTAAATATTTTTTCTCTTGCAAAAATATCAAAGTGTCCTTTTGGTAAGCAAATGTAGGACATTATCTATATTTTTATGGGGTTTTTTTCAGATGTCAACCATAAGATTGCTGGCAAATTAATTAGCAGGTGTAGCCAAGATTATGAGTAACAAACTAGTAACAAACATTAGCTCTTCTATGCAAAAAAAAAAAAAACCAAGCATTTGAGTCTATTCAAGACAAACAGTTTTTATCAGATCCACTGTATATTTGAATCTCTCAATGCCTAGTATCACAGCATGCCTAGTAGTTAAAGATAATTAAAGTAATATTACACCTGTTAACTGTGGAGATATTGTGCCTAGCATTAGACTGCTTAGAATAACTAAAACAAACTGGCTGAGGGGTTGAGGATGCCATTTGTGTGTTCCTGCTGGCTAAGAGAAGCCTCACACCCTCATCCTGTTTTCAGTGAAATAAGGCAAGGGTCCTTCTATTTCAGAGCACAGGCCACAGTCTAACAGACCAACTGATCATTTCCTTCTTCATAATCAGGTGAAACAATTTCCCTCTTTTTCACCTGCCAGAAGCGTCTTTTTATTAATGTTTCTCTTGAGGCAAAGTACTCCAACTGCTTACTTGTTCTCTAAATTGTTGCTAAGTGTTTAACACATCCTTTACCTTCTCTCAAAGAAGCCCAGTGTCTGCAAGCCTGCTCAAGATGGGACCTGAGCTTTCCCTCACCCCATGTTTTCAGCATCATCAACATCAGCATTTTAAGCAAGCATTACTGTCTAAAGAGCAGATTGCTTCTGCATGACAGAAATGCTCAAATACTGTGCTGCTATTCAGCAAAAATATATTCAAAAACCATGTATAAGCAGACAGAATTTATTTAAGAAGTCCTGTTTCTACAAAGCAATATGCTTATTGTAAGGAGAGATGTGGTGTAGTTAACTGGCCACTTTTACTCTGAGCTGGCAATAACCTGCAACAACAAATACATTCAAGTGTTTTATTCATCCATGGATACTCATTTTCCTCCTCCTGCAGATACATTCTTTCTATGTGTCCAGTGGCTAGAAGCCAAGAAACTCATTTTACGCTTGATAATTCATTGCTAATCAGTGCTAATCTGTTTGGGAAAACATGTAGGGCTCAAGCACAAAGAGAATCGGATCAGTTTGTCTGCTTTGTTGATGACAGTTCACCACCAAGAGCAGCTCTCTGACGTCTTCCCTAGGACTTCTGTGAAGGTTCACTCCCTCATGCAAGCTGCTCCGCACCAAGAACCAACAAGAAGTTTGCACATTTTGAGACCTGGACATTTAAAATTAAAGTAACAAATGAATTCTGGTGCAATGGGCACTAATTTCACTGTTCACGTCTCTGAGAGCAGTAGTCACTACTAGTATAGGTTTACCACTGCAAAGCTTGTGGGAGCCTGGTTTGGTCCTACTGAGACCGATTCAACTAAAAAAACATAGTTGAGAGAGCTTTGTAAGAAAGGTACACATCATTCCAGTCTTGCTTTGAATTTATGGTACTTGAATTTCTGTTGGGCAGATATCCATCCCCCCAACATTTTATATGGGCAATGATTAGGAGCAAAATTCCTATCACAGAATATGCTGAGTTGGAAGGAACACAAAAGGTTCATCAAGTCCAGCTCCTGACCCTGCACAGCACCATCCCCAAGAGTCACATCACATGCCTGACAGCATCATCTAAGCACTTCTTGAACTCTGTTGGGCTGGTGCTGTGAGCACTTCCCTGGGGAGCCTGTTCTAGTGCTCAACCACACTGTGGGTGAAGAACCTTTTTCTAATATCCAACCTAAACCTCCCCTGACACAACTTCAGGCCATTTCCTTGGGTCCTGTCACTGGTCACCACAGAGAAGAGATCAGTGTCTGCCCTTCCTCTTCCCCTCCTGAGGAAGTTGTAATTGCAATGAGGTCTCCCCTGTCTCCTCTTCTGCAGGCTGAACAGAACAAGTAACCTCAGCCACCCTCATATGGCTTCCTCTCAAGGCCCTTCACCATCTTCATAATTCTCCTTTGGACTCTCTCTGATAGTTTAATATCTTTCTCATATTGTGGTGCCCAAAGCTGCCCCCAGCACTCGAGGTAAGGCCACCCCAGTGCAGAGCAGAGTGGGACAATCCCCTCCCTTGCCCAGCTGACGATGCTGTGCCTGATGCCCCCCAGGACAGGATTGGCCCTCCTGGCTTCCAGGGCACTGCTGGCTCATGTTCAACTTGCCATCGACCAGGACCCCTAGTTCCCTTTCGTGGTACTGCATTCCCCAGTCTGTACATACATCCAGGGGCAGTCCACGAACACAACCCTGAAAATTGCAGCTTCCCCATAACAACAACTGTAGACTGGGGAGCAAATGGAAACAAATACACCAAACTTAGTGAAATCTCACAATGCTTGGCTTTCAAACCCTGGAAAGGCACTCAGACAACAAATATTGATTTTACTTCATGCAAAACAGTGTTTATGTCATTGCTGCAAAATTCTGCTCCTGATATTTTCCTGTAGGCTTTGAGCCATATGTTTCTGCGTAATACAGCAAAGGCGCAATTAAGCTCCTCTGTAAGACGGTGCTCTGCCAATGCCAGTGCTCTCCCAAGCAGGAGCACTGCGGAGAGGGGAGCCAAGGCACACACAGGCTGCGGGCACTCCTGCGTCTCGCCCTCAATCTGAGGGCTCAGTTTTGAGTCGAGGCTGCTGTGGCATGTCTCAGCTCAGCTTGACGGATCCATTGGGTGGTTATTCAAATGCGATGTTGTCCCAGTCTCATCTGGAACGCCTGCATGACAACATTTCCCACTCACTCCTTTTTTTTTTATTCATTAAAAATAAGACAGCATGAGCCTCTGAGAAACCTGTCTGTAAAATAAAGGTCTGCATTAAAGCCAGGTATGAAAAACTGTCTTCCTGACAAGCAGTTGCTATTTGGAGGTGCATCTATCTCTCAGGGAATTGGTTACATGCCAGAAACAGAGAAACAATCCCATACAAACAGCAACATTAAAGGAATCTTAAGGCTGAAATTTAAGCACTAAAAAGACAGAGTGCACCTCAGGAAAAGCTAGATTAGCTACCTTATCACTGCCTGCAACCATACATGCAATATTACAGCCCTTAATTAAAGACATGTTTTCTCTCTGACAGAATGAATCAGATGGTCTTCTAGATTTTCTGTGTTTAGCATATATTAACAATTTGTGTCTTTACTGTGTGTCCATCATTTAATTAGCATAAAAGCCCGCTAGTCCTCTGTTCATTTGGTCCTCTTTATAACACGTACTCTTATCTCAAAGGCACTTATTTTAATAATTTCATCAGTACAGATGTACAATGCATTCCACAAGACATTTTTCTCTTTAGAGACAGATGTACTTCTTAGCAGTAATTCATTACTTATTACCTCGCAAGCTGTTTTTCAGACAAATAAACTCACAGTTCCATTACCAGTATCTTTTAATGATGTTTCTGTTTCAGATTGCTTTATCATTGGAGTCTAATCCAAATTTCACTGAACTTTCCCATTAATTTCAGTGAAAGGCTCTGTTCTTCATTTTCCAAGCAGCTCAGAGCACATCTCAGGAAAATCTGTATGCTATTTATTCAAAAAGACATTTTAAAATAAAAAGCAAAATATTTCTTTAACATTAAATTGCTTCTCTAATGAGCAAAACATCCTGCAGAGGTTTTTCACTAGTTAGCTGAGAGCACGTCCTAGAACACAGTAAGTGAAAGAAACCTGCATGTTGAATGATAAATGGGAGCAGGGTGTTTTCAGAATTACTTCAGAGGACAGTGCAAATTAGTTTCATACGTCAACTTGCAGAATCATCATGTTGGGCAGTCTGAAAACTGATTCAAAATAGTAATGTTAAGACTGAGAACAGACAGTGCTACTGAAAGAATAAGGTGGTCTCTGCATCTCTGGGCTGTGCGCCACCTATTTCATGCTCCTAAACACAACAAGGAATCTTGGAAAATTTCCTGCTGGGGGACACAGTCTGCAAAGAGACATTACAGTGAAAAGTAGAGTTTCTGTAGAGTGATCCTTCCTTTATTGCACTCTCCTGAGATTCCACCTGATTACCACATCCAGCTCTGGGTCATCCAAATTAAGGACACAAACCTGTTAGATGGGTTCAGAGGAAGGCTACCAAGGTGACCAGAGGGCTGGAGCACCCCTCCTTTGAAGTCAGACTGAAAGAGCTGGGGTTGTTCAGCCTGGAGAAGAGTAGCCTCAAAGAAGACCTAGTAGCAGCCTTCCAGTAGCTAAAGGGGGCTACAACAAAGCAGAAGAGGGACTAATTGCAAGGACATGTAGGACAAGGGAATATGGCTTCACACTGAAAGAGGACAGGTTTAGATTAAATATTAGAAAGGAATTCTTTGCTGTGAGGGTGGTGAGGCGCTGGAACTGATTGCCCAGAAGATTTATGGATGCCCCATTCCTGGAAGTGTTCAAGGCCAGATTGGACACAGCTTTGGACAACCTGATCTAGTGGAAAGTGTCCCTACCCATGGCAGGGGATCTTTAGGTTCCTTACAACTCAAAGTCTTTTGTGACTCCTCTGCAATTCCCTGTACTCAGCATATTTCTGGTTATTGGAACCCTGGACTTCACACAGCAAAGAATTTGTCTTTGAGGACCGTCTGAAAATCCTACCTTATTTTATAAAGTCGTTGATCTTGTTGTGCATTTTACAACCACACACCTCTCCAATCATGCCCACTCATTAAATTGATTTGTACAAACTACGAGCATATGTGAAAGCCAAATAAACCTGAGATGTCACTATGATAAACACGGTGATCAGAAAATACCAAAGGGGAATATTCCAGTTAGGCATGATGCAGAAACCTCAATATCCCCTGGTTCCACGGTCATCCTTATTGGTTAAGAGACTTCACTACTTAAATCATGATTCACTCTTGACAAGAATTCTAAAAATTGTAAAGGATACTGAGAACTTTGCTGTGTAGAAAATTCACCTGTATCTTACCTCTCAATTTCCTCCTCTCACTTTTCTCCAAACTTAAAATTTCTGGTGGTTTTTGGTGTCACGTACATTATATGGTTTCAATGATCTGGAAAGAGTAAATGGAAGATTTAAAAAATTAAGTAGTTTAAAAATTAATTTAATAACTATGTTGTATTAAGTTAGGAATATTCAGTACTAGTCCTTTGTACTTAAATTCATACAAAGAGAAGGGAAGAGTTACCCTAAAGGCACCTCATGATGAGGGATGGCTATGCTTACCAAAATAGTAAAATAGCAAAATACTAATTATCTATAATTTATAACTTTTTTTCTATAGGGTGGGACTGGTGATTGATCCTCTGGATATTAGAAACTGAGAGGACTTTTACACAACTGATTTCCTTTCCTTGTCACTACAGACTTGTTCCCTATAGTTTCTTCTGTAATGATTTATTCAGCAGTTTATTAAAAAAAAAAAAAATAAAAGGACTTGTCATTCTTTCCTGAACTTTCACAAAAGAATGAAGAGATTTAAGCAAAAGGAAAAAACAAGATCCTGTACTCCTGTCTTATCAATATCAGAAACTCATCCTAATAAGGATTACTCCTACACTGACACCACAGCTCTTCCTGTTTCTATAAAACTATTCAGAAGTTGCATTTATTTCCATATTTGATCTGCATTAATATTAAAATCCTCCTGAAGTTTCTGGAAAGATTTACATGTTTTATCATCAGATAAATCCTTTATTATCTTGTACCAAAAGTTCATTCTTCTTTAAAATGCAATAAATATTTAATTTGAACAAACAAAGCAAAAGCAATTAAGGAAAAGAGGTGCCCTAAGAAAAAAAGAAATCTAGAGGTTGAATTCACAACTGTATTTGCTGTCTGCATAAGAATTTCCAGAGTCAATACCAAATAGAAAGAAAAGTAGCAAACACTAAATCTCATATGTAGAAGAGAGAAGAGACACCAGGCTATTATCCTCAAGCATTACATTACCCGTGCAGTGCTATGTTGGATGGATGAGAAGCAGAAGAGTCAGGATATTGCTGTGGTAGACAGAACATAACAGGCAGGTGGCACAACAGGACTGAATAGATGGCAAACCCTCCGGTAACACTGACAATGGGAAGTGGTAGGCAAAATTCAGTACCTTTTGGATTTTGTTTTCCAGGAGCTAAAAGGTGTTGAAAGGTTTTATTTATTTATGGTCAATCCTTCGGTGTTGTAAATCTCACAAGAAGTTGCTCAGCAGATCAGAGACTCCTCAAGAACATCACACCTTGTGTTGCTTCAGCACTTCACACCCACCTCCCAAGAAGAGTGCAGAGGGTTGCATGAAGGGAGGCATTAATAAGAGAACAGTGGGAAGAGAGGAGGAACAAGAAGCTCTTCTTTCATTTGTGCAAACATCCTACAAGAAAAGAGTGAAATACATTTAAAGCGAGAGAATTTTAAAAGTGTTGATACTTGTGTCTGAGGGAAATTTCATTGTCTTTAAATGTAGCCTAGATCTCAACTATGATATCATGCAGAATATACACAGCAAATGCCGCTGGTCTCACTCCTGATCCTCCCAAGCAGTTTACTCTTACAGGAAAAAAGAAATTTCACCCTTATCTTATTTGTCTATCTCTCTTTTCATCTCTGCTGTGGCCTGCAATCCCCATCTTTGTGCCATCTGTCAGTGAGACAGGCCAGGGAAATACCGAACCACTGGTACTTACAACACTTGAAACTCCTGGATAAATCATTAGAGAACATGCTATAGGGAACAACTTCACAATGACAAGGAAATAAAATCAGTTTTATAATGTCTTCTAAAATTCTTGTTTCCATAGGGTCAATCCTCAGTCATTCCCGTAGAAAACTCTACCCAAGAGGGAGGGAAAGAGAAAAATTGTCTGAGGTTTCCCTCTGAGAACATTTGACTTCCTCCTTGGAGGTGGGGAAATTTGCTCTCCATGCTCTATGGAGCAATGGTGAAGGGATTAGTCTACAACTCCATTAAATTTTCCCAGAGCCGCAGGGGACTGTGCAATCTCTACCTCTTTTCCAAGTGATAGTTTGCTCAAAAGACCTACTGTTACACTTGAAATATAGGACAGGTGCTACCACTGTAGCTATAGACCCACACAGAGAACCCAGGACTGAGGAGGGAGGTGGTGCCTCGGAGTCCATATTCTTACTTCATAAACCATACAGAAAAAAAAAAAGAGGGGGGGCGGGGAGGGGGGGTTCCCAGATGAAGATGATATGAAAACAAAATAGGCTTTGTATTAGCATTGTAACTTTAGAGGGAAGTTGAAAGTTTCTAATTCTCCAGCATTAAAACTAGCACTAAAACATTGGTGCATCATGCAGGACAACATTAAGCTTTAATACAGATCTTTTTCTAATATAACAAGTCACCAGGCAACTGTGTTTCTAGGATTGCTATCTACAGAACACATAATCTTTATCCTGTCACAAGTCTTCCCTGCTCTCAGAGTTTGTTTCATGTGATATCCTTCTCCTGCCATTTCCATTTCTGAGTAAACTTTTTTACCTTCTCCCACTCCACTAAAATACTGATGTGTCACTGCAGCTAAAAGTAAGGGGTGGTCACTGATGTTGTCATATTTGTATGTTGTCATCATCAAATGTTATCTGTGCAGATGACTCACCATGCTGACAACCTGAAGACTGCTTTTTTGATCTGGTGCTGTCATTTCCACCTCCTTTGCCACTTCCCAAAAGTCAAAGTAAGTGGACATGTCCATGTGTCATTCTGTGTGCATGACACTGGTTTTCAGGGTTTTTTTCTATGTGCAAATAGTTTTGACTGAGGTCACTGTGTTTTGTTTTGAAGACCCCAGGATAAATTTTTTCCTTCCATATCTGCAAAGAAGGCAAAGTTCCATATCAGTATCATTCATCAAATCAGTGATTTCATGAAGGTAAAATGGTTGGTATGAATCTTATTACCACAGTGGTTCCCTTGAGCCTCTGTGGTGGAATAAAAGGGCATCAAACCATATATGAATAATTGCTGTGGTCTTTGAGGTCCCTCTGTTCTACTCATATAAATGGAGCATCAGCAGAAATTATTATCAGGTCAGGTAACTCTAAGGGTGAGATCCTCAGCAGATGTGAATCACTATCACTCTAATGAAAAAAAAAGGTCATCATCAATGCTGCTTTGAGATTCAGCTTTAGGAAGCATTTATCTTACTGTGCTCATCTGAATATATGAGGAACCTGCACTTAAAAATTAAATTGTGTCTGAGAGTCAGAAAAAAGGATCAGCTTTACATGAACAATTAAATGTGACAAAACTGTACCAAACAAAATTCAGGGCTCTTGAATTGCCAGGTAATTTATCTTAAAGAACGTGCGAAAAGGTGTTTCACTGGCATAAGAGGTTGTCTGGAGATAACATCAAAGTTAACACAATACCACTGCTGGCACCATTCAAAAAATACTTTATCTGCAGTTAAAAAGATAAACTGTGGACATAAGAAAGGTAATGCAAAATCTAAAATTAAATGGTTTGCAGTCTCCAGTTAAATTGAATGAGTAGTGGAACAATCTAAGAAAATGCAGCATTCATGTCACGGCTATTATATAGACAGCTATTGGTGCTTGTTATGATTATAAAATCACACTTCAGATGATCACATCTCCCCAGTTTTCAACTCTTCCAAGAGTTATAGCTCTGGCACTTCTCTATAGTACAAAAATATAGCACAGCTTCCTGCAATTTCCTGAGACAGTGCACCTGTAATATATTCATGCTAATTGCTCCAAACTCATGCATACAGATGACAAAAGAAGCTGAATGGCAATTCAGCTTTTTCATGCAAAGGAAACATAATTGTTTTATAATATGCTGTAAGTTTTAAACCTGCAGGTTAAGTATTCATTTAATTATTAAGGGAGAGGTTGCTCTTCTACTCCTCTCCATGTACAAAAGGCAGCCTGCCTCTGCACTGTGCCAGGATAAGGGCGAGGAGGAGCTCAGATTTTGAATTGTCCTTCCTGTCTCTCTCCTTCCTGCAAGTCTCCTTTTCCCCTTATGACGAATGCAGTATTGCTTCTACTGCCTCTGCTCATCCACTTACCACTGATATTTTCAGAAGCAGGTTATTTGAGCAAAATATGTTGATGAGCAAATAGAGGAAGAGGAGAGGAAATGTGTTTCCTGCACATACAACTGGTTTCAACACAGGTATTACAAATCTCCTAAATAAGAACTTTTACTAGCTAAAGGATTTTATTTCAGACCCTATCAGCAGAATGGCAGGAAAAAGAATGGTTTTGCAACAAAGTCAAAAATATTTTGAGCTTCTGATGAGAGAACTACTTACCTCTGCAACAGCAGACCTGGTAAGATACATCAGTGGCTACCAAATATCTCTTTTGGCTCAAAATATTGAAGCCTACGTTTTTCAAAATGGAAGAACCAATTGAAAGATTTATGTCTAGATTTGTGTGCATGTGTGATCCAGTAGTTGTAGTATGTTGTCTGCACCACACAGAGTCATTAAATTTGTCTAAAGGTACTTACTACATTAAAAAAATCATCAAATGTTATGAACATGGCTTAAATTTTCAAAAGACTTTAAGTAATCCAAGGGTCCACTTTTCATTTGTACTCCCTAGGCAGTAATGAGACTTAACAGAATTAAGCAATGCAACATCTTGCTCATAGTCCTGATCCTACCTCTCACAGTTTTCACACAATTTTTCCATGGAGAGGCACATAGATATGGGGACAACAGAAACCTGCTGAGCAGGGCGTTGATCAAACTAGCAAGAAATAAATTTCAGCTAAAAGGAACAGTGCTCATAGATGTCCAGAAAGACAAAGGCTCTGTTCAGAGCCATTAAGCTCCTAAATGATCTCAGCCACTTGTATGGTACAGAACACCAGATCTACATTTTTAAAGAGGTAGTGGCAGCCCAGGAAGAAGTGAGAGGTTTGGAGTTAGGTCACCCTGTGAGGGTACAGAGGACAGGGTCCAACTGTTCCTTCTGCCCAAACCACAGTCTGAGATTGAGTTCAAACCAGCACCCCAAAACAGAATCCCAACACTCAGCTTTCTCTGGGGTGGGAAAATTCTTTCAGACACCAACACAAGAGTTTTTCCTCCTTGTAGAAATAATTTGATATGCAAAGGACTGACGTAAGAAAGAGCGTCTTTAACCCCAGCAGCTAGGAAATGTATCTAATAAGGGTGTTAAACTCCACACCTGATAAGTATCACTGCTCCAGAGCAGGGATCTGAACCTGGCTCTTCTACCTTTCTCTCACAGCTACATTTACTTTGAGCATGTTGTGACCATGCTGATAACATCAGGTCCATAGCAAGACAGTTCCATTTTGAAGGCTTCAAGGTTTTAGCCACAGCAGTCCTTGAAGTAGATCTCAATATTTAGGTGAGTTTGGACAGCAAAATCTTGAGCATATGCAAAACTTAACATGCTAAACTAATAGTCAGGAGGTAAATGACAGATGAGGAGTAATTATGCCAATGGTACATGAATGCTGGGACAAGGTGATGCCTACATTGTGCAGCAGATTATGGTGACAGAAAAGCTCTGAGCTGACTTTCACAGTACATCCACAGAGTTCAGCACAGCACCATGCAGAGACAGTCACACAGGTCTCAAAGGCAGCCTAGCCTTTTTGGTATGGCAGAACATGCATTATTAAATTCAATCCCTGTTTCTCAGCAGAGCTAATTAGTTCAGGTGCAGCTCAATGCTGCTATAATTATACTCCATCTGCTTCCAGAGCTAGCTAGTTTGGGTGCTGAGAGCTTGGAAATTTCTCTGCAGTACCCCCTCATGGGAAGGGGCATGATACTATTATGTCCTTAGGCATCAAAAGAGATGGATTGACACTTTGGTCTCTTTGATGATGCGAGCCTTAGCAGTCTAAATCCTGCCAACTTAAATCCTCTCAAGGGACAGATTTTTTAAGATGTTTAAATAGCTAAAGCCCCAGGTATGGCCCCAGTGAGATTTTTGAAAAATGCCTCATAAGCACTAAGTGTTTGTTGGTGGTAAATGACTCCGTGCAGCAACACAGCAGTGAGAGCCCCATGTCAGACCCCCGACCGAGGCAGTCTGTCGCAGGCAGCAGCCACACTGCTCCAGCTCTTACCAAAACTTTGATGTGCTCAGGTTGGCTCTGCTGGCTTGCAATGCAGCATGTAAGTGCTAGGACTCATTGGCTACACAGAGAATATCAAGCCTGTCTGTTTCTCAAGAAACAGATAGTGACAACTCAGATGAATGCTAATTTAGCACGCAGTATTTGCTCGCTTTAAAGTGAAGCCTTGATCCAACGACTACTGCAGTGAATGGAGTATCTCTCCTCCATGTCAATTCATATTGGATCAGGCCTTGAATCTGTGGCATGGAGCAATTAGTATAAAATAGATTAGGCAACAACTTCCTTTATTCAGTTGTACAAGTTTTTTCAAGATGAACTGATTGCCCACATTTGTTTCATACAGGCAGCTAAATCATCAATATCAACAAGACTGGCATTAATCAACAGAATTACCTCCTCACTCTCACAGGCATTTTGCTTCATATCACTTTACAAAGGCTGTCAGGGACCGTCTGTAGCTTCAAGTACAATACAGCAGTGCCACAGCACTTTTTTCCAGACACTGGAGTCATCCATATGCATTTGGCCTGCAAGCTTTTCAGCAGAACACTCAAATGAGAGCACTTTCAGTGACCACATGAACCCTACAGCATGTTCTCCCCCCATCTGCTTTGTTTAACCACACATCACTACACTTTGATAGCATATACAGGTACCTGTGGGTACATATGTGTGTATGTGTCCAGAGACAGTGTGTTCTGCTTCCGTGTGTGTTGTGCAGGTGTGACTGACACCTGCATTTAACAGGATGGAGTCTATGTGAGCATCTGTGTCACTGTCATTATTGCTTTGACACATCACACTGCTGTCAGTGCCAGCTCTCTCAGTATTGTTCTCTCTGCTTCTGCTTACTTTCTGCTTTCCAGGGGCACTGGCTAAGGCTGCTGAGACTGTTAGACATTGACTGAAACTCAATCAGTTGCTACTTATTTAACAAATGTGCAGACATTACTTTGTGGAATTATTTTAGAAAGTGACAAAGGGAGTTGCCCCACATCACGCGCTCTTAGAAGAGCTCTGCATTTCTGCTCTGTTTCACTTATGGCTGTCTCACTGCCAAGCTAC
>VZTJ01000744.1:1454337-1479602 GCA_013397795.1 Orthonyx spaldingii
GAGTTGCCCCACATCACATGCTCTTAGAAGAGCTCTGCATTTCTGCTCTGTTTCACTTATGGCTGTCTCACTGCCAAGCTACTCTCTCAGAGTGCAGACAGCCTCCAGTGCCTTTTCAGACAATCAGTAATTACTTGTTATATACAAAGGTTGCTCCCTGTTAATTGTGTATATTCAGTGAATTCAGTCTTGCTGTCCTATCTGTCACACTGCACTGCAGCTTTGGACCATGTGAATGGAATGCTTTGAAAGGTGACACCCAAAATGCCTATCTGAGCCCAGCCCTGTGCCCCAGCTCAATAGCCATCCCGACCAGTACCCTTGGCCACCCCACAGGCCCCAGCTTGCATATTCTGAGGAACTCTGGCTCTCTTGGGCACACCCTATCAATGGCAGCAGGCTGCAGCAAGGCAGATCAGACTGAAAGGCAGTAATTAATGACTGAGAGGTGGTAAAGAGCTGGTATAAGGGATTTTTGCCCATTTCTGTGCAAGGCTAGCAGTTTAACTCAAAGTATCCCCTGCAGTGGTTTAGGTTGTTAGAGCCTGACTTTGTACTGAAAAGAGGGAGGATTCGCAAGCAGTGATGGCAGAGAGGCATTTTAAAAAGCTGTCTCCACTCAATCACTTCATCTAGGCTGAGAAGTGTGTAACTCAAGCCTGTGCAGTGTACATTCGAACAGGTTAGTTAAAACCAGTGACAATTAAAAATAATCTCCTTGCTTTTGCACTGGGCAATGGACAAAATATCACACAAATGCTGAGGCTCAGCTGAGAACCAGAAGCTAAATGCTGAAAGTCAAGACATGACTGTGAAAGGAGCTTGACCCAATAAAAAGGGATCAGGGAGTTCTCAGGCCTGAAGCTCAGCATTAAGGTGTGGGCCAAAATAAAACTCTCTTAGACATGACCATAGGTCATTCAAGAAGTCTCATGAGCCTCACAGACTGCAACTCCCCTGATGACCAACAGATCAAAGACAAATGCAGCAGAGGCAAAAGGATTTTTCCAGAATTCAGAATTAATTTTTTCTTTGCCTTTTTTTCTTGGTTCTTCCTTTTCTTCTTTATCATTTTGTAACCTTTTCTCTGTGCAAAGAGAAATGTTGACATTNCAGCCATTATTAAAAGAACTTGCGAATGGAAGTGGGTTCTGGGGTGCAGGCCACCTCAGTAAGTTACTATCTATTGCTATAGGCCTAAGCAGAAGTAGAAGCTTATTTTAACCCCATAATATCCATTCATAACAACATTCCAGTGTCTGCTTTAGCTCTAAATTTCAAACTTTCAATTTTGATTTTCCAGTTCTCATTAATATGGTACAGACAACTTATTTTATTAATTGCCATATATTTTACTAGTTAATTTACTATTCTGGGAAATAAATACTTTCCTGACCTGCTCCAGTCTCGTACTAATGCTTAGCCAAATATCTTAAGGCAGCAAAGGAAAAACCAAACAGCTGAACATCTGCTGAAAAGGTTGCAAGGGTGAATAATAGCATCTAATGAGCTTCCAGAAATATACTGCATAAGGAGCAATGCACAGATATTAGTTCTTAAACCCTTACTTATAGGAGTGTCCTTCTCAGTGACTTCACTCACAGCCAGGAGTAAATTCAGATGCAGAATATGTTGCCAGATACTATTAAAATGCACCCTACAAGCACATATCTCTTTCTTCAAGCAACCATTAATTGTGCTCAACACACCCCTCTGCTTTTATGCTTTACTGGTGCAACTCACATCAGGAAGACTGGAAGGAGTCCCTTATCCTAGCTGAAAATTGCCATCACTTTGGTGCACCCCTTGTCTGTCTCACGGCTCCAGAGGCAAACTGAGTGAGCACACATAAGAGCTCACCTGCAACCTGCATCTAAGGGTTCCTTTGGTGATGCAGCTCAGCCCTGCCCCTGGAAGTGAGCATTAGAAGGACAGCTCAAAAGTCAAGCAGGACATCTGGTAGCTGTACAGGTGTAGAAAGAAGTGTTGCTACTATTCCCCAGCTCATTGGCCAAAGCAGTGGCATGGAGATCGCTGAAGAGTAATCCCTTCTCTTTGTCTTGCACTTCAATTTCTCCCCTTTGGGCTGCCCTCGGTCCATGCCATGCTCAGGCAGAGCATATAAGTAAATGCAACACAAGGAAAGTCAATAGAGTTTCACTCACAATAGAAGTGAATTTAGCCATAAATCAATAATGAAAAGCAAAATGTTCCCTACGTGCCTGTTCTTGCAGTTGTCCTTCATCTGAAGGGTTCAGCCCCACTTAGAGAATCAATGTATCAATAGAGAGTAAACTGTGTTTTCAATAAAACAGGAGATGTGAGCAGATTCAGCATTGTATGATTATTAATTTCCAAAGTTAGACGCAAGCTTTTAACAGTTTCCACTAAATCTCCAAATGAAATTGAAGCACTTGGATAACCATCAAAAAATACTGTATTAAAATACTTTCCTCCATCCCTCTCCATGTGCAGAAGCAACTTGGCATATTCCTAGGGCAAGCAAGGATAAACTCTTGCCTGAAAGCAATGATGCTTCACGGCCTATTTCTGGGACAGCCCTAAGCTCATTCTGCCACCTTGTGTGATCAACATATAATACAGCACAGTCTCATTTTCAGGTCCATCTTTCTTATTCCACTCCATTAAGTCTCGCCTCTTATTTAGTACTCCTCAAAGCCAGGAATCTGTTAAACTATGTGGAGATAACCACTCATCTCTGATATTCTAATATGGACTGTCAGGATGAAACAAATTTAATGTTCTGTTCATACTCCACCTCCCAAAAAGGCACTTAGTTTTATTAGAGCAGTGAATAATTCTTATTAATTATATGAAAGAATGCACATTTCTGTTAGCTTATTGTTAGACTGTGGTTCTCTTGAACTTCATTGAAATTATTTGCTAAATAATGCCTATGAATATCTTTTGCTGATATCCATTCAAAGCAATTTATTAAAAACAAAAATTTGGGTTTAAAAAAAAAAAAACTTGAGCTGTGTGACTAGCCACTCCTTCTCTTATGGCCTATTATTTCACCTTTATAAAAGTAGTTTCTTTACATTTAACCTGACTGGAAAACTAGTAATGTTAGAAAAACATTTGGCTTTCAGTGTAAAATGTCTGTTGAAAGCAAATACAAAGGTAGTCTTTCAGAAAGTGTCTCCACTGTTTTCTCAATGTTTCTAATTTCTGCTGCTGTGTTCAGTCGTGACATTATGAAGGAAAAAAGAGTTTACAAAAAAAAGCAAAAGCCTTTAATGAAAACCCCAGTTAAAGCCTGTAGGATAAAAGTGTTTGTTTTGATTAGCTGAATGAATTCAACTATCTTGTTCTGGAAACAGGCAAAGCATTCCTCAAGTTCATCTACAAAAACTGTCTGAAGCTTTAGTTCAGACTACCATGAGGGGGTCCACAAGGGATTCACGTGCCCAGAAACGGCTGCTGGTACAATGCAAAAATCAATAATGCTATATGAAGCTGTTACCTACGGATGTCATCTCTCTTCTGAACACCAGCAAATGCCCATGTGCATCGTAGGTACTGAAACACATAAATGTGACACCAGCTGCCAGTGTAGAGGGGCACTTCACCCTGTTCACAGAAAGGCACATCCCATTTTTAAATGCCTGTGAGCTTGTGTGTGCTGATCTGCTGTTAAGCAAAGGTGACAGAAGGTAGGAGGCAGAGAAAACAATTATCAAAAGCTCCTTCTAAATCCTACAAATGCAGATGTTGACATCTTTTATTGCCTTATGTTTTACAGATACAGAACTACATTTCTTATCAAAGTGAACTACGACTCAGACTTAATTAACCAGAACTGCAGTGCCTACAAGATCTATGCTAAAAGCATAGTGAATGTAGTAAAAGCAAAATGCATTCCTGTAGTCTGGCATTAATGCCTTTTACACAGGGAAATAATTATAGCTAAAAGCTGATGTTTTCACTTCATACTTATGGAATACAATTCATCTTACAGAATCTCATCATCACTTTAACTTGTGGCTGTAGTCAGAAAACTGTTTATGTTAACATCATACCATTTTACTCACCATATATTCTGCAAGTAATCAAATCACAGGGCTGATCTCCAGTCCTTCTGTGAGGAGAAATAATTGAAGCAGGAAGATTCACAGAAATTTTAATGAGAACCAGGCAAAACATGTCTACAAGATACAAACTCAAAAAATATGCAATTTGCATGTCAGAGACAACCGTAATAAATTTGGAATTTGACAAAAAACTTCAGGCCACACAAATACATCCCTCCACAATTAATAATGAAAGTAATTTCAGAAAAAATTTGTTTGTTTCTTGAATTACCCTGCACAAAATTTTGACCTTTCTTCTACAAGTTTTTTTACTAAAAGGATTAATAAACATGTATATTTTAAACCAAAACTGAAAATTTTGCCTCTAACTATATGCTTCAGATTGACGTAAAAAAGGAAAATCATATTAAAATATGATTGAAAAATACAACCTTCAAAACATGTTACACACAGTTCTAATTTCAAAAGGCTTTGGCTCAAGTTTCAAAAGCACAGAGCAACCCTACAATGTGCATAATTATCCTGGTATAAGGGAGTATACAGTAAAGGGACCTGTAAAGTTTGAATCCCTTTACAGGCTCTTGCAGAGCCCTTGGCAAGTCATTTCATTCTCTTATATCTCTATTTCCCTATCTATTAAGTCAGAGCAATAATACCTACCTTCCCTGAAGAGGTGACAGTAATTAAGTCAATGTTTAGCATAGCACTTTCAAGATGCAAATCTCTGCATTAAAGTTCTAAGTACTATTATTATTATCATCATTATCACCGATTATCATTAGGCTAAAGCTACTGTTTAATTCTGTATGTTCTCATTCTGAGAGATACATTCAACTACCATTGTAAGCTAATTATACCATCTACTCTTAAGTATAGGAGTACAAAAGCATACCTTCTGCTGCATTTGCAGTCTGCTCCCACTTTCAAACTCTCTTTGTGTACAGGAAAGTATATTCTTAACTAATGCCTTAAGGAACTTTGCATGGTATTGCCAAATTAACTCATTGCAATTAGAATCTCGGGTTTCTCTGCAATCCCAGGAAAATAGCAGTAGCCACGAATGCTGTTAATAATGATGACTTTGTAAAACAGAACTGGAGGCTAATATTGAAAGGGCTGTCAAAGAGCAAAAGGCTGCATTTCAAATGACCTTTAAATCCGCTGCGACTCCTGCGGAGGATAAGAGGTAACATGAGTGACAAGAAAGGCTTTTCCAGCTCACCAGATTTCACCAGGTCAAAGAAGCATTTGTAATGAATAAAAAAATAGATAATTCATCCCCCAGCTGTTTCAGCAACTTTTCCAATATGAGCACAGGTAGGAAGCAAGTCTGTGAAGCTGGATGGATTTCAGACACCTGTAAAACAGACAGAGAACCAAAGAACTTTGTCCGAGTTGCTCATTATGCAACACAGAAAGGAACAGAAATTTGCCCACAGGGTTTCAGATGCAATGTGTATCTGTGAACTCTAAGGCTTTAAAATGCCAATGTCAAAACTAGTGTTTCCTAATATCATCCTGACTCAGTTTCCTCTGGTTTTGCTCACGGGAACGCACAGCCATGCCACCCTCCCTTCTCTGGGAAGATCAATGTGTATGAGCTTCCAGATGTCTGAGCACAAAAGTGGCCAATATTTGGTGTACTTCAAAGCCTACCTGCGACAAAAACAGACAGAGACACACGGTAAAGAGGTGGCGTGTCACATCTTCATGTGCAGCCATGGACAAAACCACTCGTCTTGTAATTGTGTTGGAACAGCACATTAGTCTAAGGAAATAACTGATTTTTAACAGACATTGAAATTTTACAACTGTCATCCCTGAAATAACCTCTTTAAGATGTGACATTTTGTAACAACACAGTATTTTGTATTTACATAATCTTTCTATCAATGCAAAAATGTTTCTGAGGTCAAATAATTAAAAGTGCATGAAAATATTGAGACAAAGTATATGTTACTTTTATAGGCAAGGCAACTGAAACATGGAAACTAAATTCTGTATCCAATCTTACCCAGTTGAATGAGAGAAATAAGGGCTCACATTGTCAGTCCTGGCACGGTACAGATCCACCAACCATTTGAGGAACACTGTGGCTCCAGCCTCGTCCGTGTGCCAGGGAATCTCTGTGCCGCAGGGAAGCCTTTTGCTGCAGCCCTGGTCTCGCCCATACCAGAGGGCAGTCAAAGGCAGCTGCAAATGCTCATTGGGATCCCAAATTCCAGACAAGCATTTCCCAGCTAATAACTAACCACAGTCTGAGTGGCTGCCCTCTGTAACACAGGGACTAGAGGGAAGTCTTTCCTCTCCCAAAGACACCTTTCTGACAATTAATGCTACACAATACCCACCCCCCACCCCTGGTTTTCCCTGTGGGAGGACATTCAAGAGATATTTGATCAATCATCATGAGAAAAAGGAGTTAATGAAGCTTTTTCAATGGAGAAGGGCTAAATTACTCCTCAAATGTAAAAAAGGAGTGGAGAAATGAATGAATGGTATTAAATGGTATTATTACCTAAGATAATGGGAGAAAAGTCATAAAACACACACATACATAGTTGTCCATCTGCTCTTTGCCTTAATTTAGGTCTTGTAGAAAGCTATCCTGAGGTAGGGTGGAACTGGCTGTTGGCATAAAGTTTTATAATTTCAATAAGAAAAGAGAAAAGAAGAATAGACTGTAAGAAAGGAAGTCTTCCTATAAATTATATGTGCATGACCATCCAGTGCTATCAGTCACTATAACTCAAGTGGAAAAAGTTTATTGGTAAGCCAGTGTGGCCCCTTGCTAAACTTCAATGTAAGGCATTTCTTCTTGTTGTTGAAACAGAAACAGCCTAATTTTCTCTATACGAAAAATCCAAGGAACAACCTAGAAACATTATTTCTGCCAGGCAGCTATCAAGTGCCTTTGCTTCTTTGTCTGGCATTCTTAAAGCATGTTTAAGCATTACTACACTGTTTTAAAAGATAACAAAAGGGGGATAGGATCAGGCTGTTCAATAACATCTCAGGTGGTTCCCATTCTTCAAAACCTATACAACTGAATTTTCCAGTTAGAAAGCTGTGTAAAAATCAACTTACTGACAAGCTGCAAAATATAATTCATTGTACAATATCATGTCTTATCATATATAGTATAAAAATATTTATTACTGCAGTTAAAAATGATGTAGTTCTAGTTCCCAGACAAAACACAACTATAATTCCTTATTTTATTACTTCATTGTTTCTCTTTTAATTAACATTTGAATAGGCTCAGAAGTGGATGGAATTTCAAGTTTAACCCCTGCCAAATCTTCAAAACCCCTGGACATTTGTATCTATCTCATTCTGTTACTCAAAACTTCAAACTGATAGTACTGGAAATTAAATTGACCAATTTATTCATCACTGTAGCAGGGCTTAAACTTCAGAAACATGATTGCCATCATGTCAGTGCTGTCAATGACCTGAGTCTTGAGTTTCAGAGATTGCCCCAGTAACACTCGATAATAAGTGGCAAAACATTATTACTTCCTTTGGTACTCATTATAAAAACATTAATTGGGGTGAAAGGTAATCCACTTCATATGCTAAGTCATGGATCTTCTCTAAGGGTGGACAAGGGGGTTTGCAAGAATAAGTATGTCATCGTGATTTGTTGCCACAAAATTTCCTTGAAGTTTGAATGAACGGACTACTAGAGGGCGTCACAACAAGGAAAAATATTCTTTTGATTTAAATTATCCAGGTCTGACCTGAAAGGTTACCATCAAAATGAAAACATAACACAGAAATGGGATGAGCTCCGGAGAAATGTCAGTACAATTTATGCAACCCACTTTTTCCATTATCCTGTTTTGAATAGTTTAATTTTATTTATTTTAAGAAATCACTCCCAGACTCACACACTGCAACTAGTTAAAATTCACAGTTCCTTTACCACTCCATCCCTATTGCCTTTCCCTTTCAAGCACTGTTTTCATAGAAAAAAAGCCCAAATATAGCCAAAAAAAAAAAAAAAACCCCACCAATTTTCTGCAGTTTGACTCCTGTTGCAGAAAAGCATTAAACTCACAGCCAGGAAGCTGTTTTCCTCCTTCTCAAGTGCTGTCACCCTACCTCTTTAAGCTCTGTTTTATCAGTTGCATAGAATTTTTTTTTTCTTCATTTCAAAGAGCACATTAAACTCTCATTAACAGAAAGGGGAATTAAGCATGCACAGTTAGAAAACGAATTTAAAAAATTCTGCACTAAGTAAAGAAACAGGATTCCCCTGACAAATGTGTATTCACAAAGAAAAATCACTGCAGGTAACAAATAAACTCCCTTGGCTAAGTCAGATATAATTTCCAAGGTTTTCTCAAAGCAGGAGCTCTCTTGGAGACATTTCAGCAGGAAGGAATGGGTTCTGCTCAGCCTGGGTTTATCTTGAAATTTTGGACTTTTATGTTCACAGAACAATAATGTTTGAAAAAACAAAAATTTAAATTAAATCCCACTCCTCATAAGGAGGCATCTCAGGGGCCAGCTACTGGCAGGGATGGAGAAAACACTTCTGCCAAATGGAAAATGTGATCTGGCAAGTGGACCTGAAATCTTAGGTTTTGAACTTGGCAGATCTGAAAAGTCTTGGCATTTGGTTCCAGGTCCTGGAATGTGAAGCTTGCAAACAAAGTTTTTCCCCATAAGAGTATAAAAAGCACCTTTAATATGTATAGAGCAAACTTCCATCTACCCTTCTTATAAACAGCCCTAGTGTGTTTTGCTCAGTATGAAGCATCCTTTAGAAATCATTGATTTTGCCTAGCATTTGTCTTGCTTTGTTTCATATGGGCCCCTCTGACTTTTTGACCTTTCCATAAATTTTAGCATCCTTCAGAAGGTCAAACAGTCAGGGAAAGCAAAAATGGATTAAAAAAAGAAAGAGCTACAGTGGATGGAGAATTATCATCATAAGCTTATTAGATATTTCAAACGCTGCAGACTTTAATGGCAGCAAGCTTTTAAAAGTTCAGCCTGTGCTTTTACTGCTATAAAGGGATACAGTTATTTTTTCCATCTGATTTTTAATATCACTAATCCAAAGAGTTAGTTTTTCTGCAAAGTTATATGAACTATTTAAATTAATTTTAATTAATTTAAAATATTATTTTTAAAATTGAAAATATTATTTTAAAAGTTTCTAGTGTTCCCCCGTACCCTTGATGACAGGAGAGAGTCACAACATTACTTGCCTCTCTCTGTTCTTCTTGGCCAGAATCCTCTCTGCATTTTCTGGTTTTCTCCTTCCCCCTTCTCCCCCCCTCCCTTTACAGGGAAGAGAGAGAACAGACAGTACTGACAAAACACAGCTTTGAAAGTAAATAAAGACGTGGTTGCAGTCTATTTAATGGCAACATATTCTCACTATTAATACTGTTACTGTCATCTTTACCAGCATTATAGCTGGAGCCTAAGCATCTAAGAGACACAACTGCTTTCATAAGTCACATCTCTCCTGCAATTTGCTTACATGCCTTGAGTGAGTAATTTATCCTGTTAATATCTTGTTCAGCTATTGAGAAGTAGGAGTTAGAAACCACAGAAAAGAAGCCAAAGACATAAGGTGCAAAGGAATTTTAAAAATTGTTCTGTAGCCAAGCCAACCCACCTTGGACCCCGTACGTGCAGAAAGTCTCCAGCCCATGAATCATCTATATAGCCTGTTGTGGTCCACCGTGCAGGCTGTAGAGAAACACATGCCAAAAGCTGATCTCCAAAGCCTCAGACAGCTTAGTCGGTATAAATTATCTCTTAGGATGAATTATTCTGTCTTGATTTGTGAATTTGACACTCTCCATTTGTAAGTTGTTTCCTTCATCCTTTGCATGTGTTAGCATAGTACTGGAATACATTTAAAATCACAAGAGATCCATTCCCATTAGTCTGAAAGGTTATTTCATGCAAGTTTTTCTTTGTTTCTAAGTATTCTTTTGCCCAGTTTTTTTCCCCTCATATATCCTGAAAAAGGAAGAGAAAATGGCATAAGCACTGTATAGTGTTTCAACCTTTCTTTCTTTTTCAGTCTTACCTTTACAAGACCACAGTATTACCATTTATTCTTCTTCTCATTCACTAGAAACTACATTTTTTAAAACTTCTCTTTGGATTTACTAGATCAAACATACATGCATTCCAATCAAAACTGCTTAATGTCAGTGAGTTTTAGAGGTGAAAACCTGTGATATATAGTTTTTAATAAAACAAAATCAAATTTGATGTCACACCCCCAGTTCAGCAAACCAGAGAAGCCCTGTTCTGATGCCTGGTCGAAGCATGCTGCCGAAACTGCTCTATGAGTGGTGACTGGGATAGCTTCTCTCAGTCTGCCTCTGCAGTGCACACGGGAGAACACAGCAAGCTTCTCACACAAGTCTCCCAAGGATTCACCGGTGATTTAGGATTCAAATCCTTTTCTCCAACTCTCCCCTGAGGATTTCCCTTTCATGACAGAAATCTCCTGCTGGTGCAGAACTACTGTACTGGAACTCACACTGTACCCCTCCTGGCTGCTGGGCTGGGGGGATGCTCTCCAAGATGATAAACTGATGTCTCCAAGGAGGATTTCACTCACTGGCTCACAGGCACTAATTTAATGGAGTGCCTAGCTACAGTATGATATATCAGCAAAGGTTACTGAGAAAATAATGAGCTTTTAAAAGAAGACATATTCCAGAAATTATCTGCATTACAACCTGCTCCAAAGTCCTGTTATACTTGACAGATGTTCAGCCAGGCTGAAGGTAAATTGCAGAGTTGGCCAAAGGCACTGGACTTCAGGGTCTGTTGAAATTCTGAGTTCATTTCCATGAGAAAAAAAATTACTGTTTAATTTTCATTTATTTATCAAGCAATGACTTGTCACCCAAGAAATATCCACGTAAAGTATACTTTTTTTATATAATAATACCCAAAGAAAGTATAATTGTCAGATTAATGAACGTCAGGGAAAAATGACCTCTCCATTCAACAGTTGGTCTCTGCTGCTTTTTAGCCAAACTTGGTCCCTAAAAAAGGTATGTCCTCCTGAAAGCCAACATCACAGTGAGGGAGACAGCAAAGTGAGCATAAAAAATAACTGCGCAGGTTGGTGTTAAATTACCCAGTTAGTCAGACAGACTGGAGACAGTGTCAGTTTTTGGGAAAAAAATTACAAGTGCTGCAAGACAACTTACTGACACAAAAATAGATAAAGGTACCAAAAGAAGATAACCTGGCACTATCACATTTTATTCTTTAGAATATCTGAACACCCTAAAATATCTAAAACACCCTGAAGCCAACATTCAGAAATGGAAGAGTTTGACAAAAAATTGAGTTGCTCTCTGCTTCAGTATATAGGCTCTTGTACATGACCAACATGAAAGTCGACTGCCACAGCAGACCTTTGATGCTGCCTGTGCCCTCCAGTGCAGACACAACCATGTGCAAAGGCAGTTGCTCTTGACAGACAGTCATGCTGGACTTGCATGCATAAGTTCAGAGGCAGGAGCCATAAAACTTTGTAAACTGCTTCACAGGTTCACACAGCAGAAGTTATCTGGTGGATTTGGCCATTGTTTAAGGCTCTCTGAAAACAGATGGAAACATGATGTCTTCTCACAAGTTTCAGTCCCACATTACCGCCACAGATGGTGCTCTCACATCTTTGAAGAATAGATCTTCTTTCTTACATAAGCAATAACAGGATGCAAACTATTCCACATTGCTGCTGAGATAACTGATCTCAAGCAATTACTGCTGAGACATTGCAATGTTCTATCATTTTTTCTCTCTGCCCCTCCTAGAACATATTCTGTTTCTCCATTTAATCCTCTTCACTCAAAACCAACAACAGGCAGGGACAAACACTGAAAGATCAAGTCAGCTATTTATCTGTGTTTCCTTCTCAAGCAGTTCATATGCCATTACTAAGTGACTCTATGAATGTCACTGTTCAGTGAAAATTAAGGAAACATTTTCTTCAAATTATTTGATAAAATATTGTACTGTTCCCTGTGGGAGTTTTTTGCCTTTTCTTTTTTTCCCCCTGCTCAGAGCAAGTAACTGGATAATTATATTTCAACCTCCTGAGGACTCATTTCCCAAATGGATGTAAATAATAAATCAAGCACCAATGCGAGACAACTTAGTTCTCAAAACAGGCCTCTGTATTTCACTATCCAAAATGTCATACAGCCTTTGCACTGCTGTTGCTGTACATTTGCACCTCTTAAATGACTTCACTGTTACTTTCTGCTTATGAATATAAGAAAAATCAGCTGCTGTTTACACAAAAAAGAATACGAAAACCACCAAGAAGAAAAAAACTGCTTCCTAGTCATCATTTACATCCACCACCAATTTGCTAAGGAAGCATACACTTCAGCAAGCTCTAAAAATTGAACTGCCTTATTATCACAATAAATAAAACAAAAATTCATGGATTCGGTCAGTTGTGCCTGCTGATCACCGTCTGGAAAACTTGAAGTTCAGTCCAGACAAAGACTTCTGGCCTCTAGGTGAAATGCAGCCTATTAGTTATCATCTATGCTTTCCACACCTGGCTGCTGCTGGAGCAGGCTGACATGCATTTTTAACACACAGTACTTCTCCTTGGTCTCCTCACAGCCCTCCCATGAGCCCCAGAGGGCGCATGCCAATAGCATACTATGGTTTTGGGGCTTACTTCTTCAGGTCAAAATGTCTGAAATGACAGGATGGCTACATTATGGTTTGCCAGAAGAGAGGTTTTATAGTGTGGTGAGTGTGCTACATTTGTCAATGTGCATCATGAGGGAGAACAAAGAGGTCTGAGCACAACAGACCTTCTGGGACGGTGCTGGAAGTCTACAGAGTGGTAAAATCCAAAGCCTCTTTATTCTTAGCCATGTTACCCACAAGGCAAAATATTCTTAAAGCCCCAGGTGGATATGGCCACAAACAATTGATTTTCTTCAGAGAGTACCCTGGATGGAAATGTCCGTGAAGGACCAGGAAAGCTGGGCCCTGGAGCATTCTGGGGAGTTTCAGTCTTCTGGGAACTTTGAAATCAAATGGGGGAGAAGAAATTTTAGAAGGTTCTACTTATTCTGGCCTTGTGACTCACGAGAGTTTCACTGCTAGAAAAATTTATGTTGTAACCTACAATAAAATTGTTAATCACTTATAGTTACATGGGTGCATCACCTTTGCTAAGTTCCATTGTACAAAGAATAAATAAAAGAAATAAAATAATCTAGAACTATATAAACTTCTGTTGCCTGAGATATTATACATTTAATTACATAATTTTAACTAGTTTCTTCAAGTCTTTCCAGTGTGCCTTTTCTAATGCATGAAGAGGGATATTTTGATTGAATTTATCCTTAGACACAGTCCTTTGTTGGCTTTTGTGGCTGATGCCAATTTCCTTTAGGTCCTGATCAAACTCCCATTGAAGTTAAAGACTCTCAGTACCATCAGTAGGATGAATTGAGATCATATAAGTGTTGAGGACAAAATTTAACTCCAGAGTAAAAAGTAACTCCACTGTGCATATACCTGTGAAGACAGAATTTTCTGCAAACTTCTGAAAACCAAAGATATATGTCAGATACTCATATAATTAAAATGATACAGTAAGCGAATATGTATTTCTAAAAATTGACTCTACTGTTGCTAGATAGACAGATAATTCAATAGATACATTGAATTCCCGTGGCTTAAGGGACGTTTTGTACTTCAGATCAAAGATCAATAGAAAAATCTGATTGTATTGCAGTCAAGATTAAAAGAAGCATATCTGCTTCAACAGGTCCCCTCTCTACCCTCATCTGCACAGAAATCTTAATGGGTTTATACGTAAAGTTTAAGAGGAAAGTCTGAAAACTTCTTCAATTCATACCTGTGCTGGCATGCAGGTCTGAGGTGATAGGAGGAACAGATAAATCTTTTTGGGCAGAAAGCTCTCCAGCAGCCAAGGACAGTCTTAAGTTAAAGGGCAGTCTTAAGAAAGACTTGCTACAGAATTACATCCTTTACACTGACAGAGACTTGAGATATGTGCAAGAAGCTGGGAAAGAAAGGATTTTTAGCCAAATTAAACATGCTACTCCATGTCCTACCTGTTTGAACATAAAAAAAAAAGAAGGGTTTGTCTAGATCTTAAAAGTTTATAGAGAAGACATTGTCCATTCCTAAAGCTTCAGCCATTTGTTGACCAGTTGTTAACATTACATTTAACCTTCTGGATAAAAAAGAGAGAGATTTTGGAAAATCATTTTAACTGTTCACTTTTAATATACCTTGAGACAGAAGTTTGTTCATTTGCATTTTCAGAATTAGATCATTTTGCAAAACATAAAACAGAATGTGAAATGTATAAAAATAATTAAATGCCACAAAGTCATCAGAAAAAGCATATCTAGGTAAAGCAAGAATAACATGGAGACCTCTTGTCCTATGATAAGGAATCAAGCCAAAAGATCTCAGATGTATATTAATATTTGTGAGCATATTCCAAGTGCCTGTTCTTTGTTCATTCCACGGCCACAGGAGAGTGTAACTTGCCTGACAGCAGGAACACATGACAGGGCATTGCAATAAGTTCAATCACTGTTGTGTAATAAAGTGTCCATATTCAGCATATATAATTCCAACAACTCAGTCATCATGCTAACAAATGCAGTCATGTTGTAAGAGTCTGTTTAGAATAAGACAGAGGCATTTTATTCAAATGCGTCACTGCCCCTATAAGAAATGCAACATGCCTAAACTTGCACCTGCAAGTTTACACTGATTTGCCAGAATAATTTTATCAGTACATACATCAATACACTAGCATATATTGGGGAATGCTCAAGAGAAAGCTTGGGGTTTGCCTCTTGAGAAGACGGGAGAAAAGGAACCACAGGAGTAATAAATAGTAGTATGTTAAATTCAAAGAAGGCAAACTCCAGCATTGCTGTCAGCAGGTAGACAACCAATTTCATAAGACAAACTTGTTCAAGTGAATCATTTTGGTTTAGATCTCATTCTGAACATAATAGCTGTCTAGCACCATGCACTACTCTTGCCAAAATCAGATTATAAGACTATTTATTTGAGAAAGGTGCTTAAGTGTGCTTAACACTAAGTGATGCTTAAGTACTCTCCTGAATCAGGGTGCAAAATAACATATATCTTCTTTTGTCAATCTTTAACAGTTTTTCACTATTCTCTTCAGTTGTTGTTATTATTTCCATTATAATTGTGCAGCACTGTATCGCCTAATATCACTAACAGCTGTGTTCCAGTGACACAAACTTTACTTGGAAAATACCATATGCCTGTTGTCTTCAACAGATTTCAGGCTCAAAATATATTTTTACAAACTCCAAGCAGGGGTTCATTCCATACTAGTACACTGGTAGGCTGAATTCACAGAAGACAAAAATAACCCAGCCAGATTCCAGAGCCTCCAGTGTCTTCAGTGTTTGAGCTAAACATTTTGATATGGAGAAATAAACAGTGGGGGAAAGAGAGAGAACTGGAAACTTTTCTCAGTCAGATGAATTCCCCATTATCCTAGGCACTTCTAGTAAGAGATGTTTGCTCTATTAAATACGTTACAATCCATCTATCTTTCCACATAACATTGTCACAGTAGTTAAAGAGTTCTGTTATCTCCATTTTATAGGTGAAACAAGAAACACAGAGGGTCTAAGTGACCTGGAGTTACACTGAAAATCGGTGCAATGTGTAGGAACTGAATCTCCCCAGTCCTAATCCAAGCCTTTAGCCATGAGATGCTCTTTCTCCAGCTGGTAGCAGGAATATCAAACACAGCTAGTACCCACCCATTGGCCATGTCTCCATTAGCAAATGAAATGAGAGATAGACTGCTCCTTGGCTTCAAGGCCAGTTGACGCAGCACAATTCCGATCTGCACAGCCAAGTTCTTATACCCAAAATAGGGAATTCATGTTCAAGCTGTTTGTGAAGAGCACGAACTCCCAACCTACGTGCACTCCACTGTTGCTTGGGAGAACGCTCCTCAGCACCGGCCAAAATTCTGACAAAACCTGTGTAATGTATATAATGGAACAGCATATACAATTCCAAACCTGAGTCTGAGGCTAGTCCTTGACCATCTCTGGCCTACTCGTACAGATGTAGCCTTGCTTTCCAGATATCAGTTTTTTAGAAGCTTTATCTGTTGAGAACATGTAACATTTGAAGAGGCCCTACCAACAAAGCTGTACTGCAAGCATTTCCTTTTGCTTTCCAAAGGTTCCTATTACTGCAAATTCACAGTAGTACCATGGTCTGCATCAAACCTTTACCCAGTTGTAATGCTCAGAAAGTAAGATACATCTTGAAGTTTCATGCTCAAATGCAACTTCAGAAGTAAGATACAACAGTAAAATTCTATTCTGGTCTTTTCTGCCAGCAGCTGGAAAGTTTGGAGGCACAAAAATCAATGTCTTATTGTTCAGAGATTTCTTTTTGTATGTTTCTTTGTGCACTAGAGGGAGAATATTCATTTGCTCTCTTGTTTGAAATGCATTATTTAGTTATTATTCATTTACTAGCCTAAGACAAAGCTAAAGTATGACATTAGTGTTCTAAAGTGCTATTGATTACCAGTACAAAATGAAAATATATAATTGATGAAAACATCAGGATCCCATGGGGAGTTACAGTTCAAAAGGTTAAAAAGGAAATGCTGATCTCTTGAAACAAATTGATCTACATGCAGCCAAGCTGAGCTGAGTCTCTCACCAAGCTGGGAGAGACAAGACAGAGCAGCTTATTTGTTTTTCATCTGTAGTAATTTGAAAAGAGCAAGTGCCACATTTGTGTGAAGTCTCCTGTTTGTTCTTCAGTTCATTGCTAGTGATACAGCTTTCTGTTTTGCAAATAAACTGTCTCATCTCAGTTCCTCACTCCCAGAATTGTTGTGGCTATGGCCAGCCTGGAAGCTGTATTCCAGTCATACTGGGGGAAAGCATCATGTTTTGCTGCTGGGTATGCCCTATTACCACATGGTAAGGCATGCTAGCAAACCTCAGAGGCAGAGGTGCATGTCTATCTGTTCACCTAGAAGGATGCCTTGCTACAAAGAGGGCTTTGGCAATGAAGAGTGCTGGGTTTGGGGGGAAATCACAAAATACTTTCTTCTCTTTTAAGGAGATAGACACCTGGTAGCAGCACCAGGTGATGCTTCTTACTGCCATGGGGACATATACATTCAAATTGTGTCTCGCCTTTCCCCAGAAGTCCACAGTCTGCCTCAGGAGCAAAACACTCAAAACAGTAAATGCTAGATTAAATCATCCCTCCCTTTACTACTGAGTGTCTCCAAAATGAGTAACTCCCCTTCTCCTCTGCTGTGATTGTGATACCAACTGGCTTGCATAGGAAAATTAGGGATGTTTTGCTGACTTCTCAGGTTTTACTCACAACCAAGAGCCACAGATGAATAAGGTCTGCTTTCTCATATCAAGAGAAGTAACTGGACAAGGGTAAAACAAGGATGAAAGCCATCATGTGAAAGTAGTAGTTTAGTCTCTTGCTAAAGTAAAGATGGTGTGTGGCAGAAGGTTGTCACAGCTGATTCTCCGGTCTGTTGCTAAGATGGTTGTCAGTATATTTGACCTTCTCTTAATACTAAACATTCAGTCACTGAAGGAAAACCTGCTCTTCAAAGGGAATTCCTTCCTCCTCATTCCAGGGAAAGAAGATAAAATATAAATGCAGAAATATATTTTCATCCCTTTCCCTTCAGCTGTCTCAGCAAAGGGCACACCTAGCATCTGTCATTGAATCAATGAAACACAAGAAAGTGCACAGAAGAATCCATTTGTCTGTATTTGTTTCCCTTTGGAAAGTGAGAACATAAAAATGTCTGTGTCAGGAAAGAAGAAAGGTCCATCTATCTTAGAATGATCTCTGATGTGGTCAGAACCAAAAGTGTCCAAAAGATAGGATAAACAGGACGCAGCAGTTTTCCACAGCTTTCCACAGCCTGAGCCTACAGAATTTCTTGAACTCAAGGTCATTTCTTTGTGTTCCATAATCCAGAACTGATGTTTCATCCAGAAATTTTTCTATTATATATTTTACAACCATCTAAGTTTTCTCACCCATAATTCCCTTGGAAAAGGGTCCTGCAGTTTAATTGTATGTTAGGTAAAAAACTAAGTCTATGGCAATTATATAGTGAGAAACTCAGTAATTGCTCCCTATTCACAACTGCATTGCTCACCATCACATCCGCATTCAGTCACCTCTGGTTCAGGATGAAGAGTGTTAGTCTATTCAACCTCTCCATGTACAGAAAGTATTACATACCTTTGATCATTTCCATAGCCCTTCTTTGGGTTTGCTACAGGCTTTTTGAGATGGGTTGATCAGAACTAAATACAGTAGCAGAAAGGAGCTCAATGTGAACTCACACAGGGACATAATCATATGAGATATTCTGAAGCTTCCTAGAGTTGGAAAATCAGCGTCCTGAGAGCCTAGTAAGCTATTTATGTTCTCAACACAACTCCAAGATAATGGAGCAATATGACCCCCAATTCTGCAGAGCAAAAATGGAAGCCTGATGAACCAAATGCACCGATCAATAACTTACCACTCATTTCATCAGCAGTGTATTTGTTTAAACAGAGAGAGTTACGTGCCTAAAGACATTGGCAAATTTAAACCTGAAAGACAAATTTGCTCGAGGTCAGAGAGGCAGCCTGGGGTGGATAAGGGAATTGAAAGCAGGTCTCCCATATCTCACATTAACACCATAATCACTCACCTACTCTCATCCTGTTAGTGCCTGTTACTGACATTTAACATTCTTTATCCATTATATTTATCTGTCATCTCTGAAATCCTTATGTGTTCCTAGGCAGAATACAACAAAACCTTCACACTTTTAAAATCAAAAGGCTATTGAAGAGTGCTTAAATATTCCTAAACTGAGATTTGGATTAGAGGAATGTATAGATTATGAGCTGCCTGCATATTCATTTCACTGCATTCCTCACTAAAAAGGGGAAAAAAGACATAATATTTACTAGTTTTAACACTGTTGCTCTTGCCAACTGAAAGCACTTAAATTCTTTTCCTACAGCTGCCCCTGCTGCAGACTTCTGAAACAAAGAAAACTGAAATAAAAGACCAAAGAGCATAACAGCTACCAAGTTGCTGCTTTAAAGTTCAGCTCTGTATTTAAAAGTTGTGAGGTTTGAAAATGTGCCATTAAAATATACCACAGGCATCTACTTGAGTAGAGTTCAGCTTGCACACTCTCCCTTCTATCGACAGCAACAATTCAGAGTCAGGTTTTTTCAATCAGGTTAGGAATTCACTGTTCAATTTATCAGGTTTGCTTTTGGCCTGAAAGAGGGCATATAAATTAAAAGCATACCCCAATAAGACACAAGCTTTGATGTCTAATAGGGTTCTGTGAATTCATTATTTTAATATTTTAGATTTATAATCAGAAGGCTAACCATTTTGCTCCAGTCTACGTAATACGTTTTTCATGGTCCCTTTCCCAGCTCTCTCTGACAAATGTTGTACTCAGATCACATTCATTAATACTGGGGATGTTTTTCAAGCCCTAGGGTGCTAAGATCAGGGATGATTTGAAACATCGACTTTTCCAAGTATTAAAAATATAGTTCAAAAGAAGTTGAGGGACCTTTGCATCACTTGAAATATTTATCTTTAATAATATATCAGCATAAATCTGCTGGAAAAATTACTTTGAAGGGTGGTACAATATCTAGCAATGGAGAAATGATAAAAAAGGTGGAAGAAAAGGGAAAGAACTAGTTTGGGAGAAACTCCTCAAGATGCAACTTGACACAGGACATTCAAAAGTTCACTTTTTTGAAGGAAATTACTGTCACAATTTAAAAGTTGTTCATCCTCTACTGTCTACTTGTACACTAAAGCACTGAAATGTCACAACATTCCCTTTTGAACAAAGCAATGAAAAAAAATCCATCAGATTTCTAAGGTCATGGCTTATGTACTCATATTTGGCCATTTTATGAATGTGCATTTTCATGTGAACAATGTTAATGAGTTCCCACTGAAGTCACAGAATTACAGAACAGTTTGGATTAGAAGAGACCTTTAAAGATCACCCAGTCCAAACTCCCTGACATGGGCAACCTTTTAGTAGTTCAGGTTGCTCAAAGACTTATCCAACCTCACCTTGAACATTTTCAGGGAGGGAACGTCCACCACTACTCTGGGAAATCTATTTCAGTGAATGATGCTCACTAAAATTTTCTTCCTTATGTCCAGTTTAAATCTACCCTCTTGCAGTTTCAAACCATTATCCTTTGTCATATCACCGCAGGCCCACATAAAAAGTTTCTCTCTGTTTTTCTGATAATTCCCATTAAGGATTGAAAGGTCTCCCCAGAGCCTTCTCTTCTCCATGCCGGACAACCTCAACTGACTCAATCAGTCTTCAAACCAGAGGTTCCAACTCTCTGATCATTTTCATAGCCCTCATCTGGGTCTGCTTTAATAGATCCATATCTTTCTTTAAATATGTTCTTTAGATATTTTAAAACAACTACCTGGTTTTGGAAGGACTGAAATTCCACAACTTTCTTGCTGGAGTTATTAAAAGCAGTAAGAGTAACAGTATTAGAGAGGATTAAAGCCCTATCTGCAGCCTAGGACCCTACTGTAGTGTAGCGATATACCAATAAATAGTGCTCCAACAAGTGCTAGTACACTACCTGGTTCTGATTAACTAACACTAAATGATTTTGCATTTTTAGCAAAGAATGCATTTAAAGATAATATAGTTAATGCCATAGGTACTCAGAGGGTGACATTAGAGGCATCCATATTCTTCTCTCTAGGCAGCTTATTTTTAATTTTTGGAAATTATTCCATGAAGGCTGCCTTCAAGGGTCAAACAGGAGGGAAGACAAACCATAAGGGTATAACATTTATGCTTTTTTTTTTTTTTAATTAACTAGACACTTGAGTAAAATGACACTCCAAGAGAAAGAGTCATACTTTGAAAAGGTAACACAGTTTTATAAGAAATTAATAATTTTCATTGGCATCAACAGAAGTCAAAATCTGAAAGGTCTTAAGGAGCAATTTTTTTAACTTTGAACTTGATTAAGGAGAAGGATAAACAACAATGGAAATTTTAATTCATTCTCCCCAAGAAACTAACAATATATCACCCAGGGCTGGGTCATACTCACATAAAGTTTTAAAGAAAGTCAGTTGAGAAACTGGAGAATGAAGTACAGAAATATGTCCCCTTCTGCTTACTGAAAGTTCTATTGCTTTCCAGCAGAGTGACAAAAGACAAATATCAGATCAAGCTTTGTAAGGGGCCACAGAGGCAATTTTGGAAATTACAGACTAATGAGTCTGATTAACACACCAGAAAATTCATTTGCCTCCTAATTAGCATAAAATATAATAGAAGCTAGAACAGGTGAGCATATGAATAACTGCAACATGCTGGGGCAGAATCAATATCATTTATATAACTCAAGAGAAAGAGATTTAAAGGACATAGTGAGAGTTTCAGTAGTTGTAATGCAGCATGCATCCAAAATAAAAGCAAACCCAAACACAGGCTTTAAATGAGGTCCTTCAGCAACAGTTATGAAGATAAATTAAGGTGGCACAATATAAGAGACAAGACCTTTCAGGGATTAATAATAGTTTGGAAGACAGGAAACAACAGGTTGGAAAAATTATTCCTTCTCAGAAGGTGGGGAATTTGCCAGCACAAGTACTTCAAAAATCAATGCTGGGACCAATGTTGTTCAATAAACTAATGAACAAAAGTAAAAGAATAGTGAGGTCTAACCAAGTCTGACATTGGCCATATTGGCTCTCCATGGTAAATTCAAGAATAATAAACCTCGGACAGGAAGTAGAGGGTTTTGAAGCAGATGGCAAGCAGCTTATAAGTGATGAAAATAGAGGAGTTAATGGAAAGAGGTAAAGCAAGAGATAAGAGTGAACAGGACTGGAAGTGTTACCAGTCCATCCCCTGTCTCAAGAATGGGTCATTTCTAATACGTTAGATCATCCTTGACAGACGTGGTGGGAAAACCTCCAAAGATATAGCTTCTGTGGCAGTAGGAAAGCACGTTGTTCAGGTGATTCAAACTCCCTTCTGTCAGGAACTTAAACCTAACATTAACCTTTCTAGCTGCAGTTCATACCTACTGACCACACCATGAATGCAGAGAACAGGTTACTCTCTCACAGAAGGCTTTCACATCTTAGAAGTTTATTGTCATAATCCCACATTTATCATGCAATGAAGTACTCTAGACCAGTTCATACTCATAGTTCCGCAGTGTGTCCTCACCAAGGCTAAGCAGAGCCAAAAGATTATGTCACATGACTTGCAAACTTCCTTTAGTTTATACTTCTCACTATAAAGTTTGTCCTTGTGTAACAGCAAGACATTGTTGACTCATGTTCAGGTTGTTATCACTATATTCACAGACTCTTTCCTGAAGGACAGTTGCTTAATCAGTTGTTTCTCATCCCATATTTGTGTAGGTGATTATCACTGCCTAACTGAATATCCCTATTGATTTACAGGTTTTTATTAGAAACTATTTCATCATTTCACTGAGATAATTTTGAATTCCAACTTTGTCCTCCAGAGGATTTGCAGTGTCTCCCAGCTCCATGATAACGCCAAGTTTAGAACATTGATAAAGTTCAGAGTAAACATTGACCAGAAAGGGCCCAAAGAATTCTGGCTAGGACTGTGTTTCTATTTAGAAAATAACCAGAAAGAGTTACTGTATAGATGTGGCTATCAACCAGTTTCATTATCTCCCTTCTGAACTTCTGTGAAGACCTTGTTTATCTAATGAAGAGATGCATTTTCTGCTTCTATCCTATCTATATGGACTGTTACCACACAGAGATACTGAATTTCTTTACTTTCTTTTTTTCCTCCCAAGTCCTTTTTGTTGTTAAACACCTTTTTATCTTCAAAGTGAATGTAGCACAAGTCTTTTCATAAGTTTCTCCAGAATTTTTCTGGAACTTAACTGAAGGCCTCTTTTTCCCTTTTATAAATATAAACGTTTTCTAGTTCTTCAATGATTCTTTGCTGTGGTTCTTGTCAGTGCTATGGTATTAAACATAAGCACTGGTATTTTTAATTTCTTTAAATAATCCTGGATGATGTTGGTCAGTCCCATTCACCTGAACACATCTAACATTTCTAAGACCTAAATTTCTTTCCCGTTGTAGTCTTGAATTCTATCTCTTTTTACAATTGGTATTAGTTATGCTGTAACTTCCATTAAGCAGTTTACAAAGACTGATTCAAAAAGGACATCACAACCCCCTAAGTCTTCTTGCCCTCTTGTTGTAGCAGTTTTACTGCACAGGAGAAAAAGAAGCTTATTTCATTGATATTTCCCTTACTAATTACATATACATGGAATGATTTCCTAGTAGTCCTAATGTCTTTTGCCAGGGGTATCCTACTCTGAGACTTGGCCTTTTTTGTCCTATTGTACTCTGTTACAGTTATCCAGCACTGAATCTAACTCACAAGTTTTCTGTGTGTATACACATTAGAGGTCAACAGCAACCTCACCATCTAACAAAGGTGGCTTCTGACACACTTCCTATTATGCTTTGTCCCATCTGTTTTTTCTGCCCATGTCATTAGTACCATCTCTTCAAACATACTTTTCTGCATTTAGGTTTGTTTTTTTAAAAAATATCTGTTTTCTTGCTCATCTCCTTCCTTCCATTCCTGCATAGATTTTTGTGATGGTTCTGGTTCAAGCCACTCTCCAGCTTCCCGTGTCTCAAACAGTAATTTTGTATCTGTTAATTACATCTTCCATTCCTTTTACCATTCTTCTAAATCAAAAGTTTGTCACTTTCACTTGTGACAAACTTTTGATCAGCAACTGCTTCAAATTACAGTAGGAGTCAACTCAGACACATGGGCAAATTTAACGGGGTAGTAAGCATGGTTACCAGGGAAGTCATGATTCAGAAATCTATTGGAAACTCCTAAAGTGTTAAAAACAAATGAAAAAGTATACTCCAGAAAACACCTTCTCCCCTGCCCCTTTACACAATTCACCACATGCAACTCTCAAACACCTCAAAGGAAGGTCCTCTCAAGATTTCAAGAATTAATTACTAGTTAAGGGCTGTAAAATTAATTATATGAATAAATGGTCAATTTTCATATTTCAGGAAGGTAACCAATAATGGTTTACTGAGCTAAAGCAAATGCTCCTCAGCACATTCATGAACAAGTTGTTTAAGTTTTCTGATTATTCAAAATCACTCGCTTGTGAACAGACTGTGAGGAGCTGCAGGAGATACCTGTTTCACAGTTAAGAGGTAATAACACACCAAATGAAATCCCCTGTCAGTAAATACAAAGCAAAGAACAAGAGAGGGAAATAACGACACAATGTAGACACACCAATGCACTCCAAATTAAGTATTATCACTTACAAAGAGGTCTTGCACTCATCTCAAAAAAAACCCATCATCTTCCTGTTCAACAGCAGATTTAAAAATAAACAGGACCACTGGGGAAAAATAAGAGAGGAAAAATGAACAGAACAGGCAGCATCATTATGTAACTCTGTTACATGGTGTACACTCTACTGTACTGCATCCCCCCCAAATTAAGGACAACAATTGTTCACAATGTATTATAACCCAGTAACTAGGGACACCTTAATATCAAAAAGAAGGTTTAAAACATCTGAAAATTAAGACCTGTCTGCATAAGTTCCATAATGGAACTGGGAGTTTGTTATGGAACAAACTCCACCATTCATAGAAGAAATCTCCATCAAAATGATTAGATGCAACAATACAAAGCAACCTTTGATTCAAGGAATCTTTAAATTATCAAGTGCCACCTAAAGGTAATTTATACACGACTTGACTAACATTTTTTCCCTCACCATTCACACTATTAAAGTAGAATAATAGGTAGATGTTATCTGATGCAGTGCAACTGCCTTTAAATAACTGGAAATATATGCTATTCGCCTGGTACCAATTTCAGTGTTGTAGATTGGCAGTATAGCACATTCTATTTCACAAACAAAACAGGAGAGTCTACTCAGTTGGAAGAGTTCTTTCTTATTAGTGCACCATGAGTGAGTTTTCATAGAAATTAAGTTCTTGTTCCAGAAAAACAAAAACAAAAAACAACAACAACAA